>CM066330.1:181401482-181646482 GCA_033807585.1 Hydrophis major | reverse complement strand
TAGCAATGACATACTTGAACAAAAAGACAACCATTTCTGAGCGGCTTGCTCCTAAGAAGAAAAGGACAGAAGTATGTCTGGAATTGCAACCAAGAATGTCCTTTTTCGTTTAAGATGTTCTGTCACATATGGTAAAGAATTCCATGCCCTCGGCCCCCTTTCTACAGTATTACTAGTTGTGAATTAGATTGGAATGTAAATGTTACTTCTAACTCTATGAGAGAACACAACTTTTATCACCTCTGAGGGCAGAAAATTAACCTTAGGCTGTATAAATCAGACCATATGACATTCATAGCTCTGACTTAGAGAGCAGAATGGCTGTAGAATTCAGGAGAAATGGTCAAAAGTTGACTGCTGTGTCTACCCCAGCTATCTAAACAATGGTTTCGTTTGACTGTGCCCAGCAATATACCGTATCTATCAGTATTTATTATTATATCTTTATGACAATGCTAATCTAGAAAGATCAGTATATTGACATCACATAAGGGTAGTTTTAATTATTAGTTTTTCCAACCCGACTTATTATGCTTTTTATATTGATTATGCACAGGCCCTGCAAAAGATACAAACCTGAAAACTTTGTACTGAAAACGGTTATAAGGCCATAAATAGAAAATGTTAAATGAATCTGTTGGTCTTTTGAAGCCTGTAATCTTCCATGGCTGCCAAAATCCTTTTAAAAATTTCCGCAGCTCCTAATAATGATGCATAAATAGCACCTTTATGGAAAATGTGTCCTTCGTAAACTGAAAATAATGAATATGTAACTTTTTTTTGTTTTTTGTTTCCTCATTTCCCATCTGCAGGGAACATATGCCATGCACAGCTATTTCAGAAGATCGGGGAAAGGTCTGAAGTACACAAGCTATAAAATATGCAGACTGTGTCCTCTTTCAGAAAATTGCATCCTTAAACAGGGGGAGGGGAGCCATATTACTGTTAATGAGGGTTTAATTAATTGTCAACTCGCCTCAGCAATTTAGGGCTCTCACCTCTGGCCTATAATGTCATAGTTTCCAAACCAACATCACAGTCTGAACTCATTGTCAATGCTGACATTGCAATGTCCCATGAGAAATTCTGACCTTGAAATAATGCTTTCAGCTCAAGACTTCTTTTGGTTTCCAATAGCAATTCCAACTGGGAGATAAAATGGGGCAGGTTGGCTGATTGACAACTTTTTAGAGAAGCATACAGATGGAACCTTCTTCTCCAACATATACTCACCTTTTTTAAAAAAACATGCCCACCATTATTAGATTCTAATAGAAGCCACTGTGTGTGCCAGCACAACATGTTAAACGTGTGGGTAGCCAAACAGCAGAATATTAGATATGATCATTGAACATTCAAAGTCACTGGGTGCTCTTGAGACAAGTCAGTGTCTCTCAAAGCTGATTCATATTATCCATCAGATCCAATATACATGAAAAAAAAAAAAGTTGCCTGCACAACAGAGCATCATCACTCCAGAAAAAAAATATGCTACAACAGTTTCCCCAAGCAAGAATAATCAGCATGTCCTTTCACTAAACTACTGCAACCTATTATGTAGATATGCTTCTCTGCTCCTGGGTACTTTGGAAAGCAGCTATAATTAAATTCAATACATTTTTTCAATGTATCCTCATTCAATTTCCCTTCTCTTCACAATGGTAGTTTTGAGATATGCTAAATATTGGGTAACATTACTTTCAATTCTATCTGAAGATAGTAAGGAATTTTCCTTCATAGGAAAAAAAAAAGGAAAAAGAACTGAGATAGTTGTCAGATTTAAGAGAGACCCCTTACCATGTTGATTGTTTGATGAATGCAGCTGTTTCCCGTTGTCACAAACTCTCCACGCCCACTCATCACCTCTATACCAGCCTCTTGGATGGCAGCCACAATCTTTTCTAAAGAGATGGACGTTTCAGGAGATGGACTTCATGCCTTAGTTTGCCTACAAAGCATGTAGAAAATTGATTGGGGTACCTTCCTGCCAAAAGCATATTAAAAGCCATTCCTGCAAATGACACCACCCACACATAGCTGCAGATTGTCTGCCTGCCATTCACCAGAGCCTCAGGCCATCTGAGCCTCCACAGGAACAGATGATGATTCTCATATACACCTGGTAGGGCAAACTCATCCAAACTCCAAGCACTAGATCAGTCTGCTGTCTCATTTGCATTTATCTCCTTTGCTTATTTGGGTTTTTTGTTTATTTGTGAGCTTTATATCCAGCCTCTGCTCCAGTCAGTGTACCGATACTCACAATAACAGCCCTACATGTAGGTGAACCGAGAGTGTGACTGGCACAAACTCATTTAATTTTTGTGGCCAAGGTTGAACTTGGACCTGCATTTCCCCAATCCTAGTCCAGTATGCTAAAGGGACAACTGGGTGCCTCTTACTACTCTGGCCTTAGAAGCTTGCAGAACTGTCCCTATGGGTTGCATTATTGTTCCTTCATCATAGACTTCGGGCACTCATATATTGAAATGGGTTCAGAATAGAGCTAGGAGGGACAAGACCTTCTTGGAGGTCTTCTAGTCCAACCCCTTGCTCAAGCATGAGACCCTATACCATTTCAGAGAAGTGACTGTCCAGTCTCTTCTTAAAAACCTTCAGTAATGAAACACCCACAACTTCTCATGGCAAGCTGTTCCATTGCTTCATTGTCCTCACTGTTAGAAAGTTTCTCCTTAATTCCAGGTTTCTTCTCTCCTTGATTAGTTTCCATCCATTGTTTCTTGTCCTGCCCTCAGGTGCTGTGGAAAATAAATTGACCCCCTCTTCTTTGTGGCAACCTTGCAAATATTAGAATATTGCTATCATGTCCCCTCTAATCCTTCTTTTCTCTAGACTAGACAAAACCCAAATTTTGCAACCGTTCTTCATGTTTTTTGTTTCCAGGACTTTAATCATCTTAGTTGCTCTTCTTTGCATTTTTTTCAAAATCTCAGCAAATTTTGGGAATGTGGTGACCAAAACAGGATGCAGCATTCCAGGTATAGTTTTATTAAGGCTTTATAAAGCAGTACTAATACCTTATGTATATGTGTCTGTGTGTATAATATATATATACACACAGAGACATATACATACATATATGCACTTGCACATATACACACCCACACAGATACACACTCATGCACATTTGGCTTAAGTATCCTACTCTGCCTGCAAACAATGTCAAGATAATAGATTTGAGAATCTCTCCAAACTATATAATTTGAAGCAGATACAACAGATAGAACAATAAGTGTCAACTGTAAGACATCAAAAAAAACTTACTAAGACTCAAACAAGGTGACTATCCCTGTACACTATGAGACATGCTCAGAAAACAGTTAAATCACCCTTCACCTCTCCTTCAATTCACTCTTACAACCTATCAAGTGTAGATACAACAACACTTCACATTTCTTAGAATTAAGGATTGGGAGATTTTCCTCCTGTCCAGATCTTTGTTTAGAGAGAGTCATTAACAGAAGCAGGGATCAATCTTATCTTCTGAGGCCTGTGTACCTAAAACTTTACAGTTTGGCATTTTGAATTTGGTTCAAGGAATAGGCCCAGACTGTTGGTTTGTAAGCAAATTGCAGGGAATTGCTACATTTCCAATCTCTGCTTACTGAGGCTTTGCAAAGAAAAAGCTGTTAAGAGATGAATAACTGCATTTTATTTAATACAATATTTTGGGATGGCAGCTTTAAGAAAATATACAGCAGGAAAAGAGGCAGCTCTGTTTGGCTCCTGTTTATATTGAGATAAATAAAATGCTTGGGATGTCTCTGTATATATTTAATTGGATTTATTCCTAAGACATCACATCACCTTTCATTTTTTATGCCGGACTTAGAGCTATGTCACCTTAAATATATTGAAAAGATGCCATCCAGTTTATAAAATATTATATATGATATTTAAGGAAGCATGTTTCACCAAGCTGCATTTTTATTTTTCAATAAATCATCACAAGTCTTTACACAACCATCTTTACTAGTCCCCCTCAAGAGCACAGAAATCCTGAAGAGATCGATTTAAATCAATGTGAAATCTTTCACATTTTTTTTCTTGAGAACACAACTTATAATAGAAAAAGGCTCATAAACTGCTGCCACTGGAATAAAGTTTTGAGGTCCAATATTTAAATTAAATTAATCCATTTACAATCTGAGGATTAATTCTCCAGCCCACATCCTTCAATCTCTTCTCCCCACTTTTTCACTGATTGTGTCTCTAAGGGGTCTATAAGATAACAGATTGGTTCTTAATATGTAGGGTTGGGTATTATTCCATTTTGGATGTTTTTACTGAGTACATGGAAATCTATGATGTACAAATATTTCTAGAGAAAAAATCTTGAATGCTTTTTTAAATTAACTTTTTTATTTTTAATATAATAATTCCATCCTCATTTGAATGCTGATCACTAGGTATAATCTCTTGGAATATGAGAATTTAAATATTTTATCTTAGAAGCTGCAAACAATGTAGAAAAAGTGATATTTCACATTTTTTTCCCAGAAACAACTAAGTGTGTGTCAAGTAATACATGAAATCACATTGAAATCATGTTACAAATATCTGAAATTGAACATCATTTGTGATATTCTTAATCAAAAATAAACCTGTTTGCAATTGGCTTTGTTCACAGAGTGCTAAACCAATATATTTTTAAGCATGAAAATAATCAAAAACGTACAAATCATATTATGTGTGAATGTAACCCTTGGTTGGGCTTTTGTTCCAATTGTGACACAACTCTGACAGTGTTTCTCCAGGATCCTCACCAAAGAATCTAACCTCCAACTTATCTGGTTTAGTGGAGTGGAGTGGAGTGGAGTGGAGTGGAGTGGAGTGGAGTGAAGGAATAGAATAGAATAGAATAGAATAGAATAGAATAGAATAGAATAGAATAGAATGTTATTTTGCATGTCAAGCATGCAATACATAGCAAACCTTGAATTACTGTCATGTGAAAGGCTCATCCTGAAGATCTGACAAGTCAGTCATCAACTCAGAAGAAATGTGTAGTCTTGCTTATAGTACTAAGAAAATACAGCATGCCTCCTTGATTCATACCGAAATGAATCTTGAAGTAAATTGATTGGAGAGCTGAATATATATCCAGGCAGTCCCTTAAATACCTGATTAACTTTCAGCAAGTGTTCAGCTTCCTTTGAATACTACAAAGCCTTTAAATGCCCTAAAATCATGCCATGAATTAAGATGTTTTCTCCATTCAAAGGCTGAGCTTTCAGCATTAGCAACACTGCATATACTTAATAGGAAACATGCAATACTTGTCAAATGAGACAGATCTAAAGTTGTATCACCTTGTGATTTCTATCTGTCTTTAAATTGCAATTAGACAAGAGACATTTCGATAGCAACTTAGATTCCTCATCTTCTGGATAGAATCCACAAGGGTGTTACCAACCTCAGCTTGTCTGAAAATAGATTAAAAGACCATCTGTTGAAGCAAATGACTGCACCCATTTACCTTAATTCTCTCACCCATCCACTCCTATGTTCCCTTGCTTCAGAGACCCAGAAAAAATGGATACAGTTTTCTTCTTGTGTGCCACCTGATAATATCTGCACACCAGATACTAAATATCTTCAGAAAAATGAAATGATCATATTTTCCTGCAGGCTTGCATTATCAAGATAAGGCATGGGATGAATTTAAAATGTATAATCGCCAATTGTATCATAGGTAGTCATTACCATTAGCATTTTAGTGTGCAACATTTTTAAATAATGTGAACTAATTCTGGGCAGCGTAAAGATGCTATATGCACAGAAACACACATCCCATAGTAGAAGCTATTGTTGATAGACCAAAGATTATTAGAATGACCATCTGCTTTTGTTATTATGATGAAAAAGCTTGTCCAACAGTAACTTTTTGTTATGTGACATAATTGCCAGAACACTTTGAATTTCCCAAGGCTTTCATAATGTGCACTGTCAATCTTCTCCATTCTTCAAATTACATTGTTCTGTTGGATTTGTCCAAAGTATAACCTGAACCCCAGCCATGCAAATTGCACATTGAGAGGCAACAACTTCAAAAAATGTAGAAGTATTGCCAGGTATACATTTCTAGATATAAAAGATGTTGTAAATATAACCCTGGAGCTATTGCCTTTTGTTTGATGGAGAGCTGGGAAATTAGTTTGCTCCATAATAAGGCCATCTTTTATTTCTTTGAAACTGTAATGTTTGGGAGAGGGGAACATCCTTTTAAAATAAGAGGTTATCTGCTGATTGGCAGCAGAAGTATATTTAGGATTACACAAGAGACAATAAAGAACTATAGGAAAGAGAAGAATGGCATTTAGACACATCCAAGAACTGTTATATTTCTTTGCTATGCTTTTCCCCACAGCCATCTGTCCTAATGTTCCGGTTTTCTGTATTTGAATCAGTTTATCATTAAGCATGAAGATTAAAAGTGTTTTTGACATGAAAAGCAACATTTCCCCCTCTGTTTTTTTTTTTCTCAAGCTATCTCAAAACTATTTCAGAGAAAACAGGAGTTCACGTTGTTAAATCTCCTCCTGAGCTGAATTACAACTGGAATGGGCTGATCTCCAATCATCCCATTTTCCACTTACCAGAATTATTTGACAGCAACACCAAGGGAGAAAGATTGTTGCTTCACAGGTCTTCGAAGCAGATGTGAACTGGGTACCACACCTGTGACCTAGATGTAATGCCTTTGGGCAGGCGTTGTTGTCATCTTCCATTTGCCCTCATTCCCAGATAAAATCAGAAACTATTGTTGCTTGATGTCCAGCTGATTAATTCAGGGAATATCTGAAGAATATATTAATTAGGGTCTTAAATACTGGTTAATTTGGCATAGGGAGAGGGAAGATGAAGAGTCCCCTGAAATACACCTCCTTTTCCCTACTAACCATCTCATTAACACTGTGAAGAGGCAACTAGAGGGCATTAAAATCTCATCAACCCCACTGTTTTATTATTCTGTACATGCCCCACATATGGCTCTGGACATCTAGTAATGCAGCCCCACAAGATAATTAAAAATATTTTAAAAATAAAGGAAGTTTGTCATGTGTGTGTGTGTGTGTGTATTAATTAACTACATTATATATTTTATATGCAGCTCAAGGCAATTCCACTTCACTCAACGTGGCCCAGGCAAGCCAAAAGGTTGGACAACCATGCTTTATCTACAAAAAATCTGGGGGAATAATGAGTGAACTAGAGAAACCCAGGCTCTACCTCCTATGAATTCCCTGGCCACTGCCTGGCATGACGTGGCTCCCCTCTTCTCCCCACTAATAGCCAGCTTTCCCAAAAAGTTGCCTTTTTCAAAAGGCAACTGGACTGGTTTTTCTTGAAGAAGTTTCTTGGATGAGAAGCAAAACGTCTTCAAGGAAAAACAAAGAAAGTCCAGTTGCCGTTTGAGAATGTACCTTTGAGACAACCAAGACCTGGATGACTGAGAATCTCCATAGATCATGGGGTATCAAACTCACATCATCATATCATTGTCACGTGACGTATCAGGACTTTTTTCCCCTTCACTATACCGGGCAGGGGGTGATGAGGTGGGCAGGGCCAGCACATGATGCATCCAGTCCATGGGCCATGAGTTTGACTTCCCTGCCATAGACTATCAATTTTATTCCTAAAATATGACTTCCCCTCATTTCCTATAAGTGACTTTCCTTTTCAACATTAACAGGATGAGCAGTTATTGTCTTTGCTACCCAAACTTTTTTGGGGGGAAAGTGACTCGACCAGCTGTGATAAGACTTAAGAACAACCAGAAAACAAGCCTCAATGGTTATTCTGATGAAGTCCATGGCTCCTACAACCCAATTAAATCCATCTCTTTCCCTCATACAATATGCCACCCTTTCAGAACTCCATACTTTTCTTCCAGGAAATTGAAAGCTATTCAGATAACTTATCAATTAACAAACTCTGAAGAAAAACGATTTGCTGCAGTTCCTTAAACCTGAGTTGAGAAAGCTGAGTAATATTTTCATTGCTTTGGCTAAACAGCCCAAAACAACAGCAGCAGCAACCCCACTGACTATATTCTCCAAATGAACAGATTGCTGCTTCGGTGAACTTCAGTCTGAATCCCAGATTGCAATCTTCCCAGTCTCAGCAGGGGCTATAAAGGGTCCTTCTCAATCTCGAATGATGGAGAGTGCAGTAAAAGTGCTAGATGGCAGTGATTTGTTTATCCAGCCAATTATTCTGAAGAAGTTTACTGAGAAATATATTCCCACCAAAAGAAGCAGAGAAGATGCTCAGGTGGTTACACATCATTGCTCCTGACAAGTATTGATAGCGTAATGTCTGGATGGCTATTTTGTTTCAGTTTCACATGTGTCAGGAAGTCAATAGTAGCTTCTAACAAGTCTCCCCTCTTTACAATAAATATTACAAAAGTGAACACACTTTGTGTAATATTAGTAACACATGAAGCTATAAAGACTTAAAATAATGTATAATATATATGGCATGTGCATTGATTGAAATGAGCTGATAGATTATAAATGCAAGGCATTAGCTAAACCTGTGGGATTTATACATTCATTGCATGGGGAAATACATCTGTTCTATATTTTCCTAGCATAAATGAATGATAATCAATTGCTTTTAAGAAAGATAACATTTTTATTCAACCTTTACTATTCAGCTGGTTTTGTCATCTCTGCAACATTTCTGGAGCATTTGTTAGTTTCTGAAGAACCAATAATTTGGCTGCTCTCAGTGTTCCAAATAAAGTATTTGTTCAGGGCGACCTAACAGAAGAGCCAAACAAACTGAAGATGACTTCCCAGCAAGAATAACTTCTCTTCCAAAGTTCCCAATGAAAATTTAACTTTTACTTTACTTTAGAATTGGCAAGAAGAATTCTGGGAATTGAAGTCCACACATATTAAAGTTGTTAAGGCTGAGAAACATTGTACAAGAGATATTTTTTAGAATTGCCCTCAGAAAGGAAATAAATAAAAATTTCCTCCACTCCTGCTGCAGTCCTAGTATTTATTAGTCCTAGTATGTCATCACTGCTCAAGAGAAAAGCTCTACTCTTATGCTTATGAAATAAGACTGTAAGGAAATAACACAGCCTTCCCTGACTTGATACCCTTAAGTTGTTGTGGTTGTGATGTTTATAGAATGTTATAGCCCTTCCCCAAAATTCTGCCTGGCTTACAATTTAATGAAACAACACATACTATAACAGTGTGGACAAACAAAAATAGCCATTAAAAAACATGCCAGGCCAGGTGTTCCACTAATATGTTAACCCAAAACAATGGACCAGGTTAACAATGTTCTGGAATGCTATGAGACTGAATGCTATATGTACCTCTGGGAGGGATGCTATTCCAGAGGGCAGTTTGATTGAATTTGAAACAACTGTCTGATTATAAGACCCTTAGACTGAGTGGCTGAGAATTCTGAGTAGAATTCCCAAAATATTTGAAGGAAAAGCTGTGATTAAGGCTCAAAAACCTTTCCCAAATGGGAAAAATGGTAGAAATTACTGCTTTTTCTGAGGATGCAAAAAAAAATTGTTTAGGGATGACTTGGAATCATTTCTGTTTACCACAAAGAATTATGACGATGCCTTGAAAGTGATAAAGTGAGCGAAACATAAGACACCGCATCAGTGTCTATAGTGTGAGAGCATCATGCAAATTCTACCATTTGACACACATCGTGGCATTTATCCAATGACATCATCACGAGAATTTAAAACTCCCCATACCCAGATGAAAGTCTTACTATAAAAGTAGTCCTTGACTCACAAACACAATTAAGCCCTTGCTGAGCAAGATGGCTGTTAAGTGAATTTTTCCCCATTTTATGACCTTTTTTGCCACAGTTTTTAAGTGAATCACTGCAGCTGTTAAATTACTAACATCCTTACTAAGTGAATGTGGCTTCCCCATTGATTTTGCTTGGCAGAAGGTCACAAAAGCTGATCTTATGATCTCAGGACACTGCAACCATCATAAATATGAGTCAGTTACCAAGCATCTGAATTTTGGTCACATGGTGATGCTGTCTGCAATGGTTGTAAGGGTAAAAAACAGTCATAAGTCACTTTTTTGCAGTGCCATTGTAACTTTGAACTGCCACTTAATGAACTTAAGTTGAGGACTACCTGTACAAAAAATGGTACCCAAAACAGTATTTTGTTTATGGGAGCTTAAAATAGTATTTCATTCTATTCTGTAAGGTTTACCACTTCCATTACAACTGTTCCATTATCTATCTGGTAAATTTTAATGTCCCCACTCTCATCCTTTACACAGCCATATGACTTTGCAATATAATAACTTCCTCTCTGCGGTAAAAAGTAGATACACTAACCAGGATTATTTATTATTATTATTATTGTTGTTGTTGTTGTTGTTGTTGTTGTTATTCTGTGACATAATTGCAAAAAAATCCCATTGCGTCAAAAATATTTTCGACTGTGTTTTCAAGAGAGAGGAAATCAACTCGTGAGATGCCAGAGCCTAATTAAAGAGCCACAGATTCAGTCAAATGCATGATACAGGAATGGCTGTTTCACTTTTATTTGATTTACTAGACCCAACCTGGTACTGTAATGCTTATCCATTGGACTCCAGGATTCTAGTTCTAAAGTGCTAAAAAAAATGACTAAACTAAATTTTCAAGTTTACTTTGAACTTAGCAGATTTTCAGTCAACCCTTGTATCCAGATCAGAGCAAGCACATATCCCTGCTCAATATGAACTGGCAAAAATATATAGGTTGATATTTGTTTATTTAAATCAGCAAATATCAAACTTGAAACTACAGGGCACAAGGCAGGCAAAATGCAAGGAAAGAGAAATGAGCAAAAGGCAAGAGATCAAAGGAAAGAGAGCTTAAGAATAACAATTCTCAATCTAACAAAAAATACAGAACTTCCCTAAGAGACTGAAAATGATACAAGCATAATTAGCAGAGTAATAAGTATACATAAGTGTATGTGTACAGAGAATAAAGATAGAAAGTAGGACACTAGGTAATCCTCCTGTTCTGTATGACAAACAAAACAATTTGATGGGCCATGATGATCTAACATTATCTAGCTGTTCAACTGGTTGAGATCAAATAAGTTTTAGAAGTTTTGGCAGGATTAGAATTCTTGTGATGTAGCAAAGGAATAAAGTAAGCACTGCATTGGTCAGGCAGTATATTGCATTTCAAATTATATTTGTGGCCAAGATGTGATTGTGTAGCACATTGTGGACTCTTTGGAGAACAGTTAAATAACCCAGCATAACTCAGTCCATCATAAAGCATTCTGTAAGCTTCTCCCAGGCCCTCACAAAGTCAAACTCTTCCCATTCCCTTCAGTAATGTATAAACCCATTAGTTCTAACCATGTGCCTTTAATATACCACCCTGCATGCTGCAATGCAATTGGGTGATAATATTAATTACAATAAGTATTAAGCCACCAAATTCAATACATTAAAAAAAAGATTGGCAATTAGAGCTAATTTGAATGAAATACTTAATATACTGTGATTAATGTGTTCTCTGCATGTTTCTTCTGTTGAAGTTAATAGAAATTACTTATGCCGATAAATAATTCCGTCGAAGTGCTCTGAGATATACAGCACGACAGGTGTATTCTGTGTTTTTGCCATTGCTGTTGTCCTGGGGATGTGTTAATTTTCCATTAGTAATTTATGCTGCATCCTCTTATCTTTGTATTTTTCATTTTCTGCTTAAACATCAAGCAAGCAATACCTGCAGGGAAGCCAGATACAAGGCGAGGATTCTTTTGCTTGCTCTTCCTTGCAGAGCTCAACTAGAGAGCATGAAAGAGTCCCCTTGCCCTGATTGACAGCAGCAAAAAAGCAACTCTAGTCATTGCTAAACATAACTGCAATCAGAAGCTTTTCTCTCTAAATAACCTCGTTTTGGGAAAAAAATAGAAATGGTTGTAGCTGAATCATTTTCATAGCCACCACCATGAAATGGCGGTGTTTCCAGAACCCGCTTAATTTAGTCAGATGCTGTCAAACCTCACTCCTGATGGTTCCTGACAGCACCTAATCATTCTAATTAGGTCAAAAATAACTAAGGAGTAGACAGAATCCCAGCCATCGGGCCAATATTTGCCAGGTATGTATTGACAAGGGTTCTTTTCATCAAGTATCCCTTCCCTATTGAGCAGACAGACAGTGTGATCTTGCCAATACATCCAATCAGCATTTGGGAAAGAAGTTCCATTTTCCAGGATTGGACCGTAGGTTCTGGGGGGGGGGGGGTTTCCCCAGAAGTTCTTTTTCTCCAGCAAGTTTTATTGGAGAATTTAGATAGGCAAATTGGTATTTTCATAAATGGAAGACTGATGAAGCCAAATGTCAGGCACAAGGAACCAATAACCACATAATGAGCGGATCAGAGTGATATCTTTATTGTTGCTCGCCTATGGATGGGAATCACCCCAGACTAAAGCACTCACTATATAACTGGGAGATAAATACTGCAAAGTTTTACGGAGGATGTCCCTTCAGCCATTTCCTCCCCACAAGTGATTCAAGGATAACTAACCTTAACTTTAAACTCAGAACTTGAATCCAGCACACTGAGCCGGATTAAATCTTTTTGAGGCTAAATCAAACATTTTGAGATTAAATGACTGAAATGTTTTGGTGTCCCACAACAGACACTAATCTCTCCTTCTGCACTGGTTTTACTTATGTGTATGTTGGCTTTGGTATTTTTAATCCTAATGCATGTTAAAATTTATAATGAGAATAACCTTGAGAAAAGGAGAAAGAGCCATTATCAAGACAATCAAAACTCAGATAAAAAAGAAACAGAACAGAACCTGGAACAGAAATGTAATGTGGGTAAATGTCTCTGACATGACAGGTATTGAGTGAATGAAGATTCTCAGTCATCCAGGTAGAGTTGTCTGAAAGTTGAGTCATGATAGCAGCATTTCTTTTCTTGTTGGTTCTAAATGTTTTGCTGTTTATCCAAGTAACTTCTTCAGATTGAAGAAGCTATTGGATAAGCAGTGAAATGTTTAGGACCAACAAGAAAAGAACTGCAGTTGCCATGACTAACTTTCCAGATAAAAGTGTTGAGCTCGCTCTCCCAATGCTTGAGGTTTTCAGAAGGCAGAGAATACCAAACTTTTCTGCAGAGCTTTTAATCCATTTGTAAGAATTGCTGCTGTTTCATGCACTTTGGAATGGGGGGCTAGTTATGCTTTGGTTGGATGTCCCAATTTTTCTGATTTTGTTATAATGGAATGGAATCTTTGGAGACTCCGGCAGTTGGCAGTGTCTGCAAGAAAAGAAAGTCCCTGAACATGCATGCAACCTTGACATACTTAGTGTACAAAAGAGGCAGGATATACATCACAACATCAGCTTTCTTGCCAATTCATCCCCCTCCCTACTCCAGTGTTGACAGTATGCATAAAATATCAATGAATAGGCTAGCAAACAACCTCATTGCTATAGGAGTATTCAACCAGAAAGGAGCACTTTTCATGCTTTGTAAGGGACATGGCTGAATCAACTGATGGATAACACCAGAGCAAAATGTCTATGAAATCATATTTTCTCTAACATCTTTTTTCTATTATCTAGCTAGATGATAGATAGATAGATAGATAGATAGATAGATAGATAGATAGATAGATAGATATCATCTATCTAGCTATCCATCTAGCTATCTAGCTAACTATCTATCATCTAACTAGCTAGTTAGCTAGCTATCTAGCTAACTATCTATCATCTATCTAGCCAGCTAGCTATCATCTAGCTAGCTAGCTAGCTAGCTAGCTAACTATCATCTATCTATCTGAACCAGAAATCTAAATATATTTTTGGAAATGTGGGGCTGGAATGATCTGCCCCTTAGTATTATGGTGCCAGAACTGAACTGAGATAAATCTGAAACAGAAAGGGGTGTTTCTGGTCTCTTTTTGCCATCCTATACAGCAGTGTTTCTCAACTTTAAGATGTGTGAACTCAACTCCCAGAATTCCCCAGAATTCTGGGAATTGAAGCCCACAAATTTTAAAGTTGCCAAGGTTGAGAAACACTGCTACAAAAGAAGAAGGGAAAACATGAAATCATAGTTGCTGTTTGTATAAAGCTGAAACATGTTTAAACAGTATACATACAAATGCAGCTAATACATATATTATATAAACAGAAATCTTTGTTTCTAGATTTCTAAGACATAATATTCCACTGTATGCTGTTTGGGTAAAAAAAAAACATAGAGAAGGAACGTAGAAAATGCAAAGTTGCCAAATGCAACCCCTAGAGACATAATTGTCTGCCTTAATTGGCAGACAAAATAACAGCGAACCTAATACCCTAATACCCAATTTTTTTCCCTTTACCTGGGTCCTACCAAATACCTGAGCATGCTGAGCAATCTTCTGTGGCACAAACTGACAAGAATAGATCCCACAATTATTAACCTTTCCACTTGTTTCCATAGTTTATTGTGACGAGACAATGCAATAAGCTTGAAGGTAATCAAAAAGCAATTTTGTAGTTGTGAGCTCAAAATGACAAACCTTTCTTTTTCTAAATAAATCACCATTATTCTCAGATGGCTTGTGCTTGACAAGTTTGTTTCCTTAGTAACAGAGTCCTTAAACAGTGGCTAGGTGCATCTGCATTATCTTTTTCATCTGTAGAAGTGAAAAAGGAGACAATTGGTCAAATGAACTGAATAAATGGGGAGATACATACATACATACATACATACATACATACATACATACATACATACATTGTTGTGGTTAGCCGGCAGCAGGTGAAGACAGCTGAGTAGAGCGAGGACTCAGATGAGGGGCCAGGACCATTGGGGAGTAGACTGCAGCCTTCAGAGATTGTGGGGGCTGGCAGCAGCGATGAGGAGGTTCCCGAGGAGCCTGAGCCAAGTGCATGCGCACGCAGGGCTGCTCGCAGGAAAGAACAGCTGCAGCAGCACAGGTGACTCGGGAGTAAGGCTGCAAGGTAACGGCCCATCCCTCAAGAAGAGAAAAGGCAGCGGTGAAGCAAATGTTCTTTGTAGGAAGCAAAGATGTTTTGAAACTCCAGCCTCGTGGACATTGCAGTATCTTAGTTGGTATTTGAAGACTCTTGTGTTGTAAAATATTTCTAGGTAACCTTATCTGTTATTCTTGGCAGCCTCTCACAGTTTTGGCGAGGCTCGTGCTTATCAAAGTTAATTAGTTTGCAGCAGCCTTTTAACCGGGGATTCATAAGAATCATTAAAAGGTTTCTGTTCCCTTTGGTTCATGTTCATTTTATTGGTCAAGGGTTTGGGTCAGAACATACACACACACACACACACACTTCTTGGAAATGTAATTGGCAAATTTGTGGGACAATTGATTATTTTTGCGAGCCTTCTCCAGTTCTTGCTTCATGACTTGGCAAAAGTTAAAGTCAGATGTCTTATAAATTCATAAACAGATTTACAATATAGAATCATACAGTATGGAACTACAAGGGCACGAATCTGGGCTTGCCTCCCTCGATATCTCTGCTGAAACACAGAATAATTGTCTGCATTGTATACATTAACCTTCCAAGTAATATTCAAGGTCTCAGATTTGCCTTTAGTCTCTGAACACTCATCCTGGTCTCCCACCCACCCCCACCGCCCAGCATATATATGCTCTCCTTGTTATCTGCTGGTGAAACCTAGGCCACGCTCTGGCATTCCCTAGTGCAGAGTGGGTATTTGTGTCTTCCCCATGTTTAATTCAGACTGAACTACTTTGATTCAGATTGAAAGTGACTGGACACAATTTGCTGCACTGCAGTCCAATGAAGAAATAAAGAATTTGGCTGAGTTTATTGCTAAAGAGGAAATCCTGCTGAATTCAGTAAGTTGGCAGAAGGTTATGATTCTGATGGGACGTTAATAATATGACTCCTAGTTTTAAGTAGTGTATCATTCCCTAGTAGCAGAATTATCCATCTTTCAATGATGTATGTGCTATCTTGTGCTAAATCTACCCGCAATAACCTGTAATGTCAATAAGGTAAAGATTTTATTTACTATGCCAAAAAAATAACCTAGATTCATAAGATTCATAAGATTTTTTCCCTTAGATGCATCACTGTGATTCACAGCTCTAATAAACCGAAACAAATAAAATCACTCAAGCATATTCATTGTAGGTAGTCCTCAGGGTACGACCACAATTTGAGCCCAAAATTTCTGTTGCTAAGCGAGAGTTTTTAAGTGAGTTTTGCCCCATTTTACGACCTTTCTTGCCATAGTTGTTAAGCGTGAAAAATGACCATAAGTCACTTTTTTTAGTGCCTTTGTAACTTCAAATGGTCACTAAACGAATGAATGTAACTCAAGGACTACCTGTATCCACCAAACATGATGAAAATACACATTTTTTTTTCCTACACAGAAGTGGTCATCGAACATGTTATAATTTCCTAGGGAACTTGAGCAACCAATATTCTAGTGTTTACATCATACACATAAGCATCCCCAAGATATTTGCTCAGCTGTTTTTATGTTAAATGTTGGATTCGATTTTTTGTCCTGATTCGACATTACTTATATCCTCTTGATTCTTTTGCCTATGTCACTGGATAGTGAAATGGGTGGTCTATATAACCATCACTGTATACACTGAATAAATGTCTCTTGTTCGCATTCTCCTCAAATTGTTGCTTTCATAGCATGAGTGGGATGAGCTTAAATAATCCTTAGCTGTACCAGTGTGTAAGTAATATCTTCCCTGCTGTCCACACACTGTATAACAGCAGCCTCAGGGTATGAAAAACCTGTTAGACATGGTGTTCGTGATCATATTCTTCTTTCTACCATACAAACTAATCATGTTACTATGTTGGATGGGAAAGTCGTTGGGATACCAGCTCCATCTCATCTAAAATCCACTGCTGAGGCAGCCAAAAGTCATTCTCAGTTTTAATTTGGAACTATTATCCTTCTCCCTGCATGCAAAACCTGTGATGCAAATAATCTAAGACATCATTGGGACAAACTAAGATATAACAAACATGGACAGTGATCTATTCAGTTTCAAATGGCCAAATAAGTCTATTGCAAGCATGGCCTTCTCTATCCAATCACTGTGTTTCAATAGGCTTTGGCAGAAATTAGACATTTGTCCTTGTTTTCTGCATAGTGGAATTTCACACTCCTGGAGAAGAATAGAATAGAATAGAATAGAATAGAATAGAATAGAATAGAATAGAATAGAATAGAATAGAATAGAATAGAATAGAATAGAATAGAATGCAGCGCAATGCAACGCAATGCAATGCAATGCAATGCAATGCAATGCAATTCTTTATTGGCCAAGTGTGATTAGATATACAAGATCTGTCTACTAGAAATTCAGCCAGAGTATCTGTCCATTGTGTCCACTTCTCCCACGGGAGTTTGGAAAGTCAAGACAGTGCTTGAGATGCGTATACCTAAAAGGAGGGGGTGGGAAGAAGAAGCTCCTTGTCCAATCAAGATGATTCACATGAAACATTGCTTTCTGGAGGAAGAAGAAAAAACATTCAGAAGAACAGTTTGGTTGAATTGTTGTTGAAAATAGGCTAATGGCCACCTGAGGCCTTAAGATCACAGTCACATCTCCCTTTTCTAAATGATCAGGTCTTGCAACAGTATTAGTAACCATAGTGAGTCCTTGCTAAAATTAAGCCATGGATACCTTGGACTTCATTAACTCTAATCCTACAAGACTGCTGAACATGTTGAAACACCGTCTGAATCTTTTTTTTTTTTTTTGTCTTTCATGACACATCCTGTTGCAATTGCCACCAATTCACTGAACCTGTGAAGTCAAATAGTATATTTTCGGACATAGATATTATATTTTCTTCTTTCTTTCCCTCCGTTATCTCACTTTGTCCGATATTAAGTAGTAAAGTCCTCCCGCCAAGACTTTCTTGACAATATTTTCTTGTCCTAATTCTATAAGGTCCACTGCATCTTGATGGGCACTGTGTAAATAATAAGGTACTTGTGAGGAAGTGAATTTCCAAGATGTAATTAATGGGCGCAATATTTAAATGGTTTGAGTCCACATGCATTCTGGGTATCCTTCAAATATTATTCTAATTTGGTACAGAAATGGTGCTTTGGACTGAACCCCAGCAAAAGCATTTCTCTGCTATTCATTAAAGCAGGGGTGGGAAATTAATTTTCCCAAGGGGCCAGATGAAAAATTGAGATTGCTGTGGAGGACCAAACCAAAAGGGCTGTTAAGGTGCACAAGAATGCATGCGCACATATGTAAATTGGGGAAAAAAATAACAGTTGCCTTCAAAATAAGAGCAATCCTTGTGGGCAAGAAAGGAACAACCAAAGGGCTAAATGTGGTCTGGGGGCTGAAAAATGCCCAGATCTGCATTAAAGTATCCCAACCCATATCAAACTTCTGAGCAAACCTGGAAAAAAAAGGTGTAGCAGCCTCAACTTATGAAAGCTAATGAACTTCTAAAGTAACCACAAGGGATGATGATGATGATGCTTTGTTTCCTGATTCAGTTTCGGAAACTTTAATAAATAACAGAGTGATCCACATAAGATCCAAAGCATTTTTTTTCCAAATTATAAAATAAGGCACACTTTTTCCAACTAACAAATTTGATAAAAAGGCCTCCACTTTTGTGAGGTGGGGTTCATTTTATCAGAGGCAGCCATGAACTACAGGTCACAACCATTAGGCCTTTTAATAAAATTGGTCGATCAGAAACAATGCTCCCAGACTTTTGATTTTGGAGCACAGTAGACTAACACAGTTCTCCTCCTATAATTTTCAAACCATAAGTCTGCTCATCACATATAATTCTTCCCACCCGTCTCTCTCTCCCTTTCTTTCTCTCTCTCTCTCTTCTCTGTGTATATGTGTTGAACCCTTTCATTCAGAGCAGAATCATAATGTCTAAACCAGTCTGGTGACTTCAGTAATGCCAGCCAAATCAGTATTAAAGCAGTAGGATTGTCAAAAATATGTGTTCTACCTGAACACAGAACAGATTTTTCATTCTGTTGTCTTTGTAGTTTTGCTTATTGTTCTTTCCTTTGGCAAAGAGGCAGATGGTTTGCAAGATAGAACCGTACTTTTCTCTTCTAATCTGGGGGGTAAATGTGCCTATTAGTTTTAAGTCGACCTCTACTGCTTTTTCCTGTACATTTATTTACCAAAAGCAAAAGTAATAAACACTGACAACATTAAAAGGCCTCTGGGAAGGCAGACTTTGTTTGCTGTGTAAACATTCCAGTTTTAGCATCACCTACAAACAATATTGCTGTTTAAAAAGGATAATTCTTTCTTTTTTTCCCCAGCAAAAGTTATAATTTTGTAAACATGTTCACAGAATAAAATTAATAGGGCATAGAACACTTTGGATATTATGGTCCCATTTTCTTCATGTATTGCATATTTTAAGTGTGAAATTATTTTAGAAAAAATGCCTAATGGATGCTTTCTGTTAAAAAATAAGCCAACAAACAACGCTGCTTGATACACACACATCCAAATGCCAATGACAAAATACTTGGGATCTAAATATGTATTATATACAAATATCTATATCCTTGATAGCCATTCCTTTAGGAAAAACGATTTAATACAGCTCATTGAAATAATGAATTAAACAGAATAATCATTGCTTGTGCTGGCTTACATCTCACTGAAACTTTTCTTTTAAAGAAAAGTGCACCAAGACAAATTCCTTGTGTGTCCAATCACACTTGGCCAATAAAGAATTCTATTCTATTCTATTCTATTCTAAAGTGCACAGGTGACAGTTTTAAGATAGAGATAGGCAACTTTTTAGAGGATAGCAGGTGCATTTATTCAATTATTACTGTATTGTTTAATAACTGAGATTTTATGAACCCAGAACAATTAAATAATGATGTCATGCATCCAGGCAGTGCTGGAATTTCCAAGAAACAGGATTAAAGGGGGAGTTTAGTTTTATTTATTTTTTCCTTGCATTAGATTGTTAAGCCTATCCTACTTCCTGCACACTTGAACTTCTATAGGTAGCAGTACCTATATAGTACATGGCTGGCTGGGAGTCCACAGGTCCTAAAGTTGCCAAGATTAGACACCTCTGGCATAATTCCTCACCATCACCAGAGGGTCCAAGAACTACAGCAATATTGCTGCTGTTAGCTGGAGCTTAGGCACAAAAGAATTTTAAAACTCTTTTTGAAAACTCAAACATGAATAAATATCCTGGCACAGTAACAATCCACCTGATTCATGTCTGTCGGAAGCTAATACAACCTGGAACTGTGATTCTGAAGAGCTGCATTCCTGTTGGGAAAGTCAGCATTTCTAACCCACTACACACTTACCTGACAAGCAATTTCTCTCTCAAACAATAATGAGTGATTATTTACATGCTTCATGCAGCAGACTTGTAAAATCTCTTGCTGTGAACATTCCTTGAGATGTCTATTAAAGAAGTCGAGCAAACATGCTGCCATTTCTCCAACAAAAGGAACAAAGAGGACAGAAGGATCGAATTAAATTTAACCCTTGCAGAAATATATTGGAAAAATAACTTCCTATGATTTGGAAATCATCCATTATCCCTACTGATGCATCCTAAAGGTTCCTTTGGACCTTCTGCTTGTAAGGATAGTCCACTCACCCTTTCTCAAGAACAAGCAGGAGGTTGGACATCTCCAAGGTCCCTTCCAACTCTGTTATTCTGTCACTTTACTTTAAGCTTGCCAAGAAGGCAACTTCTGCCTGTAATTTGTGGTATAGTAAATCAAAAGTAACTTTTATCTAACTTCTGACAGTACAAGTGGTAGCTTGCTATTTGCCTTTTATACTTTGTTTAGGCAATATATCCACCCAATGAAATATACAGTGTTGTTGTGGACAAACTGCTCTGTTCTAGTCACTAGTCACTTTTTTCCAAAGCTATTTTGTTCTGGGTTGCAGAACCAGTCAAATGGAGGGAAGGCTACAAGAAGGAAATTAGAGAGCAAGAGGATAAAATATTCTATAAAATTTGGGACCCTTTCTATCAATGGTTGGATGATAAAATACAATAATAGAACATTTAGAATTTTAGATAATAAGGAATATATAAAAAGATATTTTTTCTTTTCTTTGTTATTTGATATTATATCTATAAAATGTTTTTAGGATAGACTTGGTATGACTATATGATTTGTTATAAAATAAACTATATAATTATAGTTATCTCATAAAGTATGAATGAATAAAATTATAGTCAAATGATTGTTTCACAGTGATACTAGGATATATAATTTTTGATTGATAATATGAGTTATTATGTAACGTAACTGTAATTGAGACTACGAAATGAATGCACAAAAACTGATAAACCAACCGACACACTGTTTGTATATATTTATGAAAGAAAGCGGATGTTTTTATGTTTTGTTTGTTCTTAAAAACTAATAAAATTGTTTTCAAAAAAAAAAAAGAAGGCGATAAAGCAGGACGGAAGGCTCCTTTGAATTTGTGAGAGGAATAGAATTAGAAAGCAAATAAACCCCAAACCTCTTCCTGACAAGCATGAGGAAGGAAACAAACTGTTATGTATGTAAATAGTTTAAATAAAAGCAAGCTTGGGATAAAATGCAGGGTTCTGGCCCTGCACTTCTGATTGGGTGTTAAGCGGCTCAATCGGATTGGTTGGGTTCAGAGAATCCGATTGGCCCTTAACGAAGGACTCTTATTGGTTCTGGAGCTAGCATCTTACAGCTCCCTATTGGTTATTTCACATTAAGGTTACCTATATAAGGCAGAGTTGTTGTTGTTCAAGCTCTCAAGTCACTATGTAATAAAGAGCTGAAAGTTCACCAACTAAGACTGTCTCCTTTCATTTCACCCATGCCTGAAACTATATCACTGGTGACGAGGATGGGATTTGGAGACATCTGATCTTAAGGAACCGGGAAGAAAAACAGAGCACGTGCCAAGACGACGCCACCAATGGAAACCATGTCCAACGGCATCGTACCACCCGCTCCGTTCGATCCGAACCAAGAGGATTGGGAATCCTACATGGATCGCTTCCAAATGTTCCTTGAAACAAACAACCTGAAGGACGCCACACCAGCCAAGAAGCGGGCGCTGTTCCTGACGTACTGCGGCCCGGCTGTCTTTAAAATGGCAAAGGCACTCGCGAAACCTCGAGAAGTTAAAGCAATGAGCTGGGACGACCTCGAACCTCTCCTGAGAGACCATTACGCGCCAAGCGTACCTACACTCGTGAGACACCACGAATTCTATCAAAGAAGCCAGCGAAAAGGAGAGAGTGTGGCTGACTTCGTGGCAGACCTCCGACACTTGGGAGGCCTCTGCGGGTTCGCAAACTTAGATGAAGCACTGAGAGACCGCTTAATTCTGGGATTAGATGCGCTAGGTGTGCAAAGCAAGCTGATGGCGAAAGGCGACATCGACCTTGCTGACGCCATCGCTGAAGCCACTACTGCTGAGGCGACCAAAAAGTCCGCGGTGCAACTACAGCAAAGCCGAAACCCAACGACCCCACAGACAGGTGACCTTTTATCCAAGTCAGAAGAGCAGCTTGTTACGACGCACCACGAGGACCTCTCTTTGTCATCAGGCAGCGATGAAGAAGGGGTCCATCGACTGCGTTCCGACCGGGACCCTCGTCCTAAAACCTCACGCCCTTGCGCTGGTTGCAGGGTAAACCATCCCAGGGCAGACTGCAAATTCTGTGATGCGATCTGTCATGAGTGCGGAAAACGAGGCCACATCAGTCGAGTCTGTCGCAGTTTACCGGGACCAAGTCAGGCCTCAAGGGGAACCAGCTCTCGCCAATCGGCAGGAAACCGTCCTGTAAGGCGAGATCCAGCAAACCACTCCTACAGATATCGAGCATTGCAGAAAGAAGAGGCCCACCATACTATCACTATAGGTCACGCCTCAGCCATGGACGCTAAGAAGATTCGAGTCACAGTAGCCATAGAGAACCAACCTTGCCACATGGAGGTCGATTCCGGATCGTCCCTCTCGATGGTGTCATGGAAGACATTAAAGCAACTCATTCCTACCATCCAACGCCAAGACCTTCGAATGCAACGTCTCATCCTTAAAGACTACCAAGGGAATCGGATCCCTGTGGTTGGGTCTTGTCGAGTCTGCATCTCGTTTAAAAAGCATACGGCATACTTACCTCTAACGATCATCGATAGGGACAGGCCTAGTTTGTTGGGCCTCCAATGGTTCGCACCACTCGGCATCGAAGTAGCCGGCGTGAACCGAGTCGGTGATTGCGAGTGGGAGGAGGACCTTATTACTGAATTCAGCGATGTCTTCGCAGATCATCTGGGCGAGTATAAGGGGACCCCAATTTTGTTTAGCCTTGACCCTAAGGTCGCCCTGATCCGTTTAAAGCCCCGTTGAGTTCCGTTCGCCCTTAAGGCCAAGATAGATGAACAACTTGACAGACTAATTAAACAAGGGGTACTGCAACCATTGATCATTCTCCATGGGAAACTCCTATTGTAACCCCCATTAAGCCAGATGGGTCAATCTGAATCTGTGGGGACTACCGGGCCACTCTAAACCATGCCCTCCAGCAGAACGCATATCTAGTGCCGGTGGTACAGCACCTCCTTCATTCCCTGGGAGGCGGAAAGGTTTTTGCTAAGTTAGATTTAGCTCAAGCCTATCAACAATTGCCCGTGGACGATAAAACAGCCCAAGCTCAAACGATAGTAACACACAGAGGTGCTTTTAAATGTACCCGATTGCAATTCGGGGTAAGCGTAGCCCCAGGAATATTCCAAAGTTTAATGGAACGATTATTGCAGGGAATCAAGGGCGTGGTTCCATATTTTGATGACGTGTTAATTGCAGCTCCTAGTAAAAAAATTCTACAGAATCATTTAAAATGTGTTCTTAAGAAATTCCAAGAAGCGGGATTGAAAGTAAAAAAGGATAAATGTCATCTGTACACCGACAGTGTTGAATTTCTAGGTTATCGCATTGATAGTCAGGGTATCCACCCTACTGAGAGTAAATTAAGGGCAATAAAAAATGCTCCCAGACCCCGTAACAAAACAGATCTCCAGGCATTTTTAGGCCTTATTAATTTCTATAATGTGTTTTTACCACATAAGGCGACTGTGGCTGAACCGTGACACCAGTTATTAGATAAGAAAGCATTGTGGGTTTGGGGTTACCGGGAGGAAAAAGCATTTCAAAATGTAAAAGATTTACTTACATCTGATTCTGTACTTATGCAATATAATGAAACATTACCATTGGTTATAACTTGTGATGCCTCACCGTTTGGGGTGGGCGCTATTTTGAGCCATGTGCTGCCTAATGGAAACGAGGCCCCCGTTGCATACTTTTCAAAAACTCTTTCTCAGGCAGAACGTAACTATGGACAAATAGATAAGGAAGCTCTTGCAATTGTGTCAGCCGTAAAAAAATTCCATGAGTATGTATATGGAAGGACATTTACCATTGTAACTGACCACAAACCTTTACTGGGGATAATCACTGGGGACAAACCAACCCCCTATATATTGTCCCCAAGAATGACTCGATGGTCAGAGTTCCTAGCTGCTTATAATTATCGATTGTTACATCGCCCGGGGAAAGCCATTCCCCACGCCGACGCACTCAGCAGAGCACCGCTACCAGAAACTCTCGACGATCCGGCACCAACAGTATCAGCATTACAAATCGAGACGCTCAACTCGCCTCCTATGACCGCTCGAGATATTGTGAGAGAGACCAGACGAGATCACACCCTAGCTCGAGTCCTAGGCTGGGTAGAACGTGGATGGCCATTGGACCAGGTCCCAGATGACTTCGCGCCATTTAAAACAAGACAGACTGAACTTTTTTCGCAAAAAGGCTGTGTCATTTGGGGTGATAGAGTCGTCGTTCCAGAACGACTCCAAAACTCGCTGTTACAAATTTTGCACGAAGGACATCCCGGGATCGTGCGGATGAAAGCACTCGCACGGAGCTACGCTTGGTGGCCAGGCATGGACCGACACATCGAGCAATGGGTCAAGGCCTGCACCAAGTGCCAACAAAACAGCAACGCACCGCCAAAAGCTGCACCGACTGAATGGGAGACGCCACGCAGGCCCTGGTCCAGAATCCATCTGGATTTCGCAGGGCCGATTAAAGGACATACATTGCTATTGACTGTCGATGCATACTCTAATTGGTTGGAAATTCATCGAATGACCCATACAACCTCCGAAGCTGTCATTAAAGTCCTCAATAGACTCTTTGCAACTCATGGATTGCTGGATGTCCTGGTGTCCGACAACGGACCACAGTTTACAGCGCTGATGTTTGAACAGTACCTTGCTGATAATGGCATCCGCCATGCGCTCACCTCGCTGGCGCATCCTGCTACCAACGGCCGAGCGGAACGCATGGTCCAATTTGTAAAAAAGACTTTGCAAAAAGTGGACTATGATAATATTGATGAAAAAATAAACCGCATTCTACTTCTACAACACATCACTCCGCACAGCATAACCGGCAGAACTCCTGCAGAACTTCTCATGGGGCGAAAACTCCGTTCCCACCTCGACTGACTGCACCCTGCTTACGAGCCAGAAAAGCCTGCAGGATCTAGTGGACGCTACCGTACCTTCAAGGTAGGCGACCCCGTTTATGCAAGAAATTTATCGGGCGACCCAGTTTGGATTGAAGCAATGATAATACGCGAGACTGGGCCCAAATCCTATATTGTAAGATGTATTGATGAAAGACTGTGGAAACGACATATTGACCAATTACGGTCATGACTCCTTTTGGCCAGCCAGCAACTCCCCTACGACCAAACTGAGGGGGGGGAAGGAATGGAAGAAGAAGACATTCCAGGGAACCTGTTCCAAGAGAGCGATGAATCTAGTGAAACTCAGGAAATGGAGCAGGAGGAAGAATCGTACACTCCAAGGGAAATCACACCAGAACGAGAAGCTGAGCCACTGCCAAACAACATTTTACCTCAACAGGACTGCACACAGCCAGTCCAAAGAAAATCTAATGGACCCAAAAGACAACCGTCCTATTTGAAGGACTATATAACCACACCATAATTGAGGAGCCAGGGGGAAGGGGTGTTATGTATGTAAATAGTTTAAATAAAAGCAAGCTTGGGGTAAAGTGCAGGGTTCTGGCCCTGCACTTCTGATTGGGTGTTAAGCGGCTCGATCGGATTGGTTGGGTTCAGAGAATCCGATTGGCCCTTGATGAAGGACTCTTTTTGGTTTTGGAGCTAGCATCTTACAGCTCCCTATTAATGTGGTTATTTCACATTAAGGTTACCTATATAAGGCAGAGTTGTTGTTCAAGCTCTCAAGTCACTATGTAATAAAGAGCTGAAAGTTCACCAACTAAGATTGTCTCCATTCATTTCACCCATGCCTGAAACTATATCACAAACCATGTTCTTCTGCTTTGAGTAGATGTTCCACCTAGTTGCCCTAGTCGAAAATTTAGTAATATTTTGGGCTGGATGAAGAATGATGGGCCTTGTTAAAGCCAAGTGCTGGAAGAAAGCAATTGACAATAATTTGCCAGATGAATTTTCCAGCTGATATGACAGCAAGAATGGTGAAATAATGAAACCATGCTCCACTAATAAACCAGTGAAATGCTGTTGTGGAAAAGTATGTCCTACCCTGGGAAGGGCCTATCCAATTGATTATATGACTACTGGATACTTTTTGTTAATGCAAATGAAAGTCTATGTTCTCAAAATCCATTCAAAAACTAGAAAGGGATTGCCACTTGCCTTCCTGGAACAGGCAGGAGGATAAAGGAGCAGAGGAATCCAGTGGAGGCCTGTGGTAACCATCATTAAAACAGAACATTTAACCAGTGACATTTGAGTATTTTTGTCTTGACCAAAGATTGAATGCTAAGTGTAAGGAGGCTAGATCAGCCAGGGAAGATATAACAGATCTGAAACAGTACACAACACCTGGGATTATATTCCTTTATTTCACCTAGCCTCCACCCAAGCCTGGTTCATACTTGCATTGCTCATGTTCCTCTATGTCCATGATATGTCTCTTGTTAGTGTTTGCATCTGACTGTATTATTAGTTTGATCCACCTGTTCACTTTCACATCGAGCAACAAGACTCATCAGATAGCTCATTTGAAAGTGATTAATGTACTCTGTGAACAATAACACCCCCCCCTTGTTATTATTAAACAGCCGAAGGGCAAATTGCTCATAAATGAAATGCTTAATGCATCCTGATGCTTAATTGCATTTTTTCAGTTTTAATTCTGAGACTGGAGGGTAGCATAGGTAAGACATTCCAACATAGGAAAAGAGACTGGATGATCTCCCCCTCCCCTCCCCTCAACTGATTGATTGACTGATTGGCAAGGGTTTCTTTCCAGATTGTCAGTCAAATGTACTAAGTTTGTCTGGGACCTGGGAATTACTATTGATATATGGGCCAGCATGGGACCTTTTATTCATGCTTTGGTACAGAATTAGTCACCGAGTCAGTAAGTTGTACTTATATAAGCCGTCTTGCGAAGCTCCAATTCGAACACATTTCATTCCATAGCATGTGTAATGGAGCAATATCAGTCAAAGAACTGTTTTGTCCTTGTAGAAGAGGAGAGGAAACTTTTGTGCTGTCCATTAATTGGGGACATTGGGCATGCTGGTTGACACTGCTTGGAAAAACATACACTGTAAGCTTAGGTGGAAACAAGGAAAGCTATCCTGCACCTTGGTTTCTTTTTTGGATCATATCTTCTTTTAACCACACATCATCCCTTGTGGGGTGAAGTCTGGGCAACTGAATGGAGCTGACTGTTTACTGGCCAGATGCCCTTTCTGTCACCAGTGTGGAGTTATATTCAACAGATATATTCTCAACATACCCAGAGAGAGAAATATCAGGATCAAATTCACAGCCTCCCTATTGTAAGGTGAGAGCACCACCTCTAGGCCATGCACCACTTGGTTTCTTTTTTAGATCAAAAGAAGGAAAATATTCAGTTGGTAATAATTTGTGGGGTCCTTGGTGTTCTCTGAGTGTGGTGGTTTTTTTGCAGAGGTTTCAATATCAAAGTAGGTAATATGACCACTGCTTTTTTAGTTTGGTAATAAAAATATCTGCAACAAAACTACCAAGCTGAGAGAGCACCAGTTCTGAGCTACAATTACTCTCTTCTGGGGTGGGATTGTACCAGTTTGCACCTATTTGCTAGAACCAGTTGTTAACATTCTAAGCAGTTCAGAAAACTGGTTGTTAGAAGAAATTACTGGCCTAATCCTGTAAGGAAGGCAGGAAGGAAACATTCTGGTGTTGCTTATAGAAACTGCCTCTCCATTAACTCTTATTACATTCTTGGCAGGACTAAACTTCCTGTCTCTGGAACTTCTCTGGAGTTTTTTTCCTCCTTTGCTGGTACTTTGCTTGTGTGGAGTGACCATTCAAAGTTACAATGGCAATGAAAAAAGTGACTTATGACCACTTACGACTGTTGCAGCATCCCTACAGTCATGAGTGGCCAGGCGAGGAGATACGTGCCTCAATGTGAGTGATGTTGAGTTGGCCACGCCCAGCCAGTCACATGACCACCAAGCCATGTCCACCAACTAAGCCACACCCACAGAACCAGTTGTTAAAAAATTTGAATCCCACCCCTGCTCTCTTCTGTTTTTAGTAAGATGATGTACAGTAAGTAAAACTCTACAGAAATGCAGGAATAAAAAAGATTTATATTGACTGCATCTTACCTATGTTGGGGCCAGTGGGGACTTAGGCATGATTTTCATCCTGGATTGGAGTAATAAGGCATAATGAAATAAATGACATGAATATCATTTGCTGGAATGAAAATATTGTTCCCTCTCTATGTCCCGGATTGTACCAACAATCAAAGTAGAAGTATCAATAGATTTTTTAAAAATGTACTTTATTTACTTTGGACCATTCAATTTGTTGTCTTAATATCTCCTTCTATTTGGGGAAAGGTTCTGAACAAATGTAAATTAAAAATGAAGAAAACTTGTCCTTTTGAAGATTGCCATAACTATGAGTTTCAGTGTGTTCAGAGTCTAAATACCACAAGTATTATAATTTATGTTCTCTTGAATCAAGAGATTTTTTTTTCTTGCTTTAACACTATTATTGTCAATCTTATCAATCCTAGGCACCCTATGCCTCATTAATGCTCTATAAATATTCATAAGAACAATTTCTGGATCCTTCTTTCTATTTTCATATCGTTCTCCAGACAGAGATCCTATAATCTATATCTTGTCTGGTAGCTTTCTCTCCATGACCAGTATAATTGAAAAGTCAATAACACACAATTTAGAAGCCCATTTCACTTAATTCACTAGAGTTTGTGTTGTCAGGCTGTGAGTGTTATACTAATAGTAAGAAAAGGGTTTCATGGAAAAGCAAAGTTCAAAGCAAGCCGTGTTTTCAAGATTGGCCATTTTTAAACGATTTTTTTATACTATATTTTTAGCCAACACTGCTTTTCTAAAACAATTGTATATAGCTTCTGTTGGCACATCCTAGACAATCCAGTGATCACTCTTATGTTATTCACCTTTGTCTACTCCCAATTAGGGTAATTGAGTTTGGAAGCCAAATTTATCCTGTTAAAAGTACAATGGTCCTGGCTTTAGTCTCTAGTGACCTATAAGGGGACAATAGAAGATAGCTAGATAATTCACTGGTTTATTCTATGGCTTTTATATCCTACTCAATAGAGAGTCTGGATAGGTTACAGGTGAAATAGTAAACACCAGGATAAAATAAATCAAAATTATATTTAAAAAGTCAATATACAATAATAGTAATAATTCAATCCTCTCCCCCACAATAGGATACCAATAGATCTTAGCTAGAGTTAACATCCAGTGGGGGGGAAAAAACCTTTTTTTAAATATCTGAGAACCAGGAAAGAGCTTTTTTTTTCCTGATCATAAGGAGTTTTGAAATGTCACTGTTCAGTTGGCGAGTCCAGAAAAAGTAACACCTGGGACATTATTTTACCCGAAGTATAAAACTTTATTGAATAAACCACATTGGCAGAAAAGAAGCGAAACCAGCTCTGGGTTTCCCATGCAAAAAGCAAGTATAGTTAATTTCCCTACAGGCCACCCACAGTCTATTACATCCATCAATCACTTATGTTCATTTTGTTATGGGAACATGCCAGCTACACTGGGACATCTGCTCAGGTGTCCCTCAGGTGAACTCAGTGTCTCTCGAGAACCAGTAGGTGCTTGGATGCCATTCCCCCCACCCTTGCATTCTATTCCAACCCCCCCACCTCACTTTTTTTGTCAATCTATGAGCGAAGCAAGAATGTAGATGAAAGCATGAGTCAGTCTTGATAGTCATTATCCTGCCTTCTCTCCCTAACCCCTTCCTCGCTTCAGAGAGAGAACTTTTAACAGGCCTTTTCAAGATGTTCTTATCAGACAGGCAGATTCTGGCAAAGTGGTGCCTGATAAAACGGATATAACATCTGGAAGAGAGTGTAGTATTTAGGGTCTGCGTCCATCCACTTGGTCTTCACTCTGCCTGCTCGTTGTCCAAGAGATGAGTAATGCATGGTCACAACTTTTTGCTTTTCACTTCAGGCAAAAGCTGGAAATTATAGGCTTTTGTCAAGTGGTCACAGCCAGTGGTGGGATTCTACCAGTTGGGCCGGTTCGGGCAAACCAGTAGTAAAAAATGCTACCATTTGACTGAACCAGAAGTAAAAAAACAGCTATCAGTTTGGCCAAACCGGTATTTTTTTTTCCTCCCGACCATCAGTTGTTCCAATGATCAGCTATGCCGGGATCCCGCTCACTGTCTTACTGCTTCACCCAGAAGGGTTCTCTGAGGCCCAGGACACAAAAAAAAAAATGGAGCAAGGGTGTATATGTGCACAAAAAAGAAGAAGCCACACTCACCCAGTCACATGACCATGACCATCTAGCCACTCCTACCTAACCATGCCCATAGAACCGACAGTAAAAATATTTGCATCCCACCCCTGATCACAGCCCTTAATGTTTTGGACCCACACCGTGTCCCACAGATACCCCTTCATAATGTACAGTAGCTATTTTTGTATGCTGGAGTACATCTAGGTTAACTTCTACCTTTAATCCATGTTAGATTGTGGAAAATCTCTGTGTTTTGTCACCTGGGTGACAAAATCTTTTCCTATCTTCAGTGGAATGTTTTGAGTCCCGTCTGTGCATTATTTAATATGTATTTGACCACGTTATAATTTCCTAGTCACATCTCTGGCCAGTACTAAGAAAAACATTAATGCTTACACAATTGCTGCTTCTTTATTCTCTCTTTATTCTGGGCACTTATATTTTATAGTCCAATTAATTATTTTAGTTTAGAGAAACTGCCATATTATCCACGAAAGTTGCCCAGAAGAAAAGGACAAATAAAATGCCCAATTATCTGGAGGTTACAGAATTTTGCCTGTATATCATTATGAAGCTTTTAATACAAATGCTAGATTTTCATTAGCTAAATGCCTCTTTGCCCTTAATGAGTTCTTAAAGAATGAGGGCAACATTCAGTTTTGACTTTCACCAATATTTCTCTCATTATCGAAGTGCCTACAGGAGATAAAATGAGGAGAGCTGTCCCACCTTTGAAATTAGCACTTGAATAATCAAGCTCTGCATTCTTAAAAATGTTGTCAGCCTTTTGAGGTGAGCCAACTGAGGAAAAAGACACTGCAAAAATTACTGAAGTGCTACTTTATTGGTGTTTCCAAGACTCCTTGGAAATCTAACAAAGTTTCCCTCTGCTTTTTTTTATACCAAAGAGAATCAAGATGGGGTAACCTTGGGTTTCTTGCTCACCCCCTCCTCTTTTTCAAGGCTGAGCGGGCATTTATTTAATTGTTCTTGCATTCCTTCTTCAAGGATATGTGCTCTATAAACACAGGCACCTTCCCAGAACATTGTTCCACCTACTCTATGGTACTTAAGGAAAAGAGTAATGATGCAACATCCAGCTATCAGTAAGTGCATTTTTGTCAAGCGCAGGACACCAGGGGCCAAGGCGGCAGCTGCGGCAGCTCATCTTCACATGCGTGCCTCCCCCTCCCCGCCTCACTTCTGCCTCTGTCTGCTGCTTGGGCAGGTAATCAACTCACCTGCGCTGCATGGGCTTCACAGCCCCAGAGTGAGCTGGCCAAGGGGCCAGCGGACTGGAGCTGCTGCTGGACTTCAGCCCCCGCATGCTCACCACCAAGCTAGTCCCCCTGAAATAATGTTTGAGAGAGAGAGAGAGATTATTATTCTATTAATGATAGATCTAAACATGTACATATTTAGATATATTGATAATCCAAATCACAGGATTGAGAGCAGACAGAATGAAGGCAGACAAGTGAGTTTCTCCTAACATTCTTCTGTCCTAGTCAACCCACTAACAGTTAATAATGATAATCTAATAAATCCACACTAGGCTTGTCAAACAAGTCTTAGGGGATTTGAGCTATCAGATCTCATTAAAAACAGCATTAAACACTCACCCTTTCCAAGACTGACTTAACAATTGAGGCCACACAATCTGGAACAACTAAGGAAAAAAACATCCTCAGCTGGATGTCCTCCAGATGTGTGATGCTATATCTACCATAATTTTCAGTCATTGGCAAACTGAATGAGACCTGTGAGAGGCATGAATACATATGTATATCAATAATATCCATACCTGTTAAGTTTTGAGCATGGGCGAGAAAGAATGGAGACAAACCTCTGAACGGTGAACTTCAGCTCTTTATTTACATCGTGACTTTCTCAATTTAACAGCAGTAAAACCCGCCTTATATAGACAAATCTTATAACGTTTAACCAATAACGAGATAGGAACGCTAGCTCTTATAACCAATAAGAACTCTCTGTTAAGGGCCAATCGGATTCTCCGGAACGGGCCAATCTGGTCCGGTCGCTTAACAGCCAATCAGAAGTGCAGGGCCACAACCCTGCACTTACTTCAAGCTCACACTTTATTAATCTTATTGCATACACAACACCCCTTCCCCCTGGCTTTTTATTTCAGGGCGCAGTTACATAGTCCCTTAAATAGGAAGGTTGTCTTTTTAGTCTCTTTGATTTTTGTTGTATCGGCTAGTTGCAATCCTGCTGAGGTAGATCGTTGTTTGGCAGTGGGGCTGCCTCTGGTTCAGAGTTCACTTCTACGTCGTTGCCCACATTTTCTGCAATTCCCTGAGGTGCAAACGTTTCTCCCTCCGGCTCCGCTTCCTAAGTTTCTATTAAATCGTCGTTTCTTTCGAACGGGTTTCCTAGGACTTCATCTTCTTCCGTACCTTCCCCCCCTCAGTTTGGTCATAGGGGAGTTGCGGACTGGCCGCTGCAAGCCGCGACCGTAATTGGTCGATATGCCGTTTCCAAAGTTTATCGTCAAGGCATTGCACAAGGTAGGATCTGGGGCCGGTTACACGTACTACTGTCGCTTCCACCCACAACGGGTCGCCCAATAGGTTTTTTGCATAAACCAGGTCTCCTACCTGGAAGGTGCGACAGTGGCCACTGGATCCTAGTGGTTTCTCCAGTTCATAAGCCGGGTGCAACCGGTCGAGGTGGGACCGGAGCTTTCATCCCATTAGAAGTTCAGCGGGAGTTTTGTTGGTGACGCTATGTGGGATGATGTGTTGCAAGAAGAGGAGTTGATTGACCTTGTCATCAATGTTGTCGTAGTCTACCTTTTGCAAGGTTTTCTTCACAAATTGGACCATGCGTTCTGCTCAGCCATTGGTCGCAGGGTGCACAGGCGAGGTGAGCGCATGGTGGATGCCGCAGTCAGTGAGGTACTGCTCGAACGCTAGTGCAGTAAATTGTGGGCCGTTATCGGATACCAGGACGTCTGGTAATCCATGGGTTGCAAAGAATCTGTTTAAAATCTTAATAACCGCCTCAGAGGTCGTAGTTGTCATGCGATGAATTTTGAGCCAATTTGAGTAGGCATCAACGGTAAGCAGGAAGAGGTGGCCCTTGGTTGGCCCCGCAAAGTCCAGGTGAATTCGGGACCAGGGTCCACGTGGTGTCTCCCATTCAGTAGGCATGGCTTTTGGTGGGGCGTTGCTGACTTCTTGGCATTTGGGACAAACTTTAACCCACTGTTCGATTTGCTTGTCAATGCCCGGCCACCATGCGTAGCTTCGTGCAAAGGCTTTCATTCGCACGATGCCGGGGTGGCCATCGTGTAAAGTTCTCAGCAGCGCTTTTCGGAGCCGTTCTGGGATAACGACTCTATCACCCTAGATGACACAGCCTTTCTGGGAGAAGAGTTCAGTCTGTCGAGACTTGAATGGTGTGAAGTCATCTGATAATTGGTCCAATGGCCATCCGCGTTCTACCCAGCCTAGGACTCTTGCTAGGGTGTGGTCGCGTTTGGTTTCTCTCGCGATGTCTAGAGCGGTCAGTGGCGGCGAGCTGAGTGCCTCGATTTGCAATGTGGTTACCATTGGTGCCAGATCGTCGAGAGTCTCTGGAAGCGGTGCTCAGCTCAATGCGTCGGCGTGGGGAATGGCTTTCCCCGGGTGGTATTGCAACCGATAGTAATAAGCAGCTAAGAATTCTGACCATCGGGTCATCCTAGGGGATAATATGTAGGGAGGTGGCTTATCTCCGGCTATTATTCCTAGCAACGGTTTGTGGTCAGTCACAATAGTAAAAACCCTGCCATACACGTATTTGTGAAATCTTTTCACAGCTGAGACGATTGCGAGGGCTTCTTTATCAATTTGTCCATAATTCCGCTCCGTTTTTGAAAGAGTCTTTAAAAAATATGCAACAGGGGCTTCGTTCCCATTAGGCAGTACGTGGCTCAAAATGGCACCCACCCCGAAAGGCGATGCATCACAGGTTATAACTAACGGCAAAGTCTCGTTATACTGCATGAGTACAGAGTCAGAAGTGAGCAGTTTTTTAACATTTCAGAACGCCTGTTCTTCACGGTAACCCATAACCAAATTGCTTTTTTATATAACAATTGGTGTAACGGTTCAGCGACAGTTGCTTTGTGTGGTAAAAATACATTATAAAAATTGATGAGGCCTAGGAACGCCTGGAGATCGGCCTTGTTTCGTGGCCTGGGAGCGTTTTTTATTGCTTTTAATTTACTTTCGGTAGGGTGAATGCCCTGGCTATCAATCAGGTACATTACAATTTAACAGCAGTAAAACCCGCCTTATATAGGCAAACCTTGTAACGTTTAACCAATAACGAGCTAGGAACACTAGCTCTTATAACCAATAAGAACTCTCTGTTAAGGGCCAATCGGATTCCCCGGAACGGGCCAATCCGGTCCGGCCGCTTAACAGCCAATCAGAAGTGCAGGGCCAGAACCCTGCACTTACTCCAAGCTCACACTTTATTAATCTTATTGCATACACAACAATACCCATATACACATACTCTGTGTGTTTGTGTGTGTGTGTGTGTAAAAATAAATAAAAAGTATTGAGCTGAGGGAAGCTGGCCTAAAATAATGTTAATAAGGAAGATAGTAAAAACACGCAAACTAATAGGGAAAAAGCAAGACTTAAAATATTTATCCAAGCAGCACTATTAATATAGTTAACTAGAAAAGCATTAAATCTGAGAAAAGGGTTAAAGTTCTTATCAATTCAAGCATGTTCCAAAAAGCATAGAAATAGTTATCCAGAAGTTTTTTTAAACACACAAAGACATGCAATTGAGTGCTCAAAGCACATTACTTCACACAAGTAAGTTTAAATTATTTTCAATCATTCAAAAAAACAATAAAGTATCTAATAAAAATAAAAAGCAGTTCCTTATTTCTTTAAAATCAAAATAGTATATTTACTCACAACTATTGAGCAAATCAGTGTGTCTTACTTCCAAATATAGAACCATGTTTTTATAGTACAGACTTTTTAAAATATGAATAAATATTCCTATAAGCTTCAGATTCTGATAATGAGATATCTTAGAATCTGAATCAGAATAGAGCTGGAAGGTACCTTGGAGGTCCAGCCCCCTGCTCAAGCAGGAGAACCTGTATCATTTCATTCCATTTCTTCTCTATTTTAATTTTTTAATAGTCTCTCAAAAAAAGACCAGGTTCTCATGCTCAAAACTGAACTCTTCCATAAAGAATTTGTAGACTTGCTGGCTAAGCTGAATAGATGTAGAGTTGAGATGTGTTTATAATGATTCATTTCATGTTTATTTTTTTCCTAAAACATAGATACTTTATGTAAGTTGTAATAATTTTTACCATGAATGTTTTTACTTTTTCTGGATGTTTTATCTGTTAACCATCAGGAGTTCTATGAGATTTAGTAATATAAAAGAAGAATAAATGACATTTTTTAAATTTAAAAATGTTATCAGATGCATAAAAATGGAGCGGGGGGGGGGGGGGAAAACTCATAGAAAAATATATTGTATTTTTCAAAATAACTCTGGCATTTTAGATATCACTATTTCTTAAACATAGCTTGAATGTAAAATGGCAAGGTCCTTTCATTTCACCAGCTGGGTGAAATGTTCATATGGAGTGGATTTGGCAGACTTTGGAGAAATATAGCAATGACCTTTTAGGTTGTTCTGGGATTATATTGCTCACCACAGAAGCTTATTATTTATTTTGAAGCAGAAGAGTTCCAAAATCACAGCTTCTAGGTCACCAACATCTTTGTGTTTCTTCTCATACCAGTCTTCAAAGAAGTTTCTGCTTAAGTTTAGATGGCAATGTATCATTCATTCTACTTTCTATGTCTTTCCATAAAAATAAGATTATAACTATTATTAACTATTATAACTATTTGACATTGGAAAGAGCTACTCTGCAGTAACAATCCTAGATTGTTTACTTTCCGCATATTTAGTGATGAGAAGTGTTAGTGTGAGAGGAGTTTAAAGATTTCTTTTAAAAATAGGTTAAATGCTTTCCTTTATATGTAATACAATATATTTTTCTATGTGTTTTTATGCATCTGGTAACATTTTTAAATTTTAAAAAATGTTAATTTAAAACAAATTGAAAGTAATAACTGTCATCTAGAATTAGACACCTGAGCCAAATCATTTTATATCCATACTAATAAATTCCAATGCTGTGATTCTAATATGTCTAATATTGCAAAACTCACCAGTTTAGATTGGGATTCTCCAAACTTGGCAATTATATTATTTGTGGATTTTGATTCCCAGAATTCCTCAGCCAGCATTCCACAATTCCCCCAACCAGTCCTCAATAGTAAACTGCAAGTTTGCTGCATCCTACTCTTACCAGTTAAATATTTTCCATCATGTTTTCTCATTAAGAACAAATTCTTTCCATTACACAGAATAGAAATAGCCAAAAAATGCAGAATTACATTCACCATGTATGTGACTCTGTCTGGAAAGGAGGTGATTTTTAGCTATCTGTCACCATTTGGGAGAGACAGTCACATTTATGAAAACTTTATCTTCGTTTCCTTCAAGAAACCATTAGCTACAAATAGATTTTAGCTGCTATGAAGACCGAATTAAAACAAAACGTTCTGCTGGTGGCCCTTTGGACTGATGCAGCCTCAATGAGATGTCAAAAACACAATCATGAGTGTCCTTAAACTCTTGACTGACAAGCTCATAAACTGATCCTTACAGCAAACAGAGAAGATTAAAGCATTCAGATAGAAACATTCATGTACACACACTCCAACACCTGTTCTCGGGGATTCAGTATTCCACAATCTTAGACATTGCAAAACACTGGCATTAGGAGGAACAAAGCGATCAATAAAACAGTCTCAATTTTATATTATAAGGTAGCTCATTTTTGGGGGGGGGGGGAGAGGAATCTAGGTGGAAAGAAGGTGGAGAAAAACAAATTTATTTGTTAAGGCAGTAAATCTTCACAGCTTGGTGTTAGCGAGTTGACATTTTCTCCCTTGAATGTGTTAACCATTACCATGGCAGGATAGATGCTATAGGGCACTGTAAGCATTGCAGTGCATGTATATAAGACAGTAGAAATAGTTTTTTAATTGAACTCGGAACATTTCCTTGACATAACAGAATGCAAATTATTCCTCCTGAATTGATCAGCCTGTTTATTTTATTTATTTTTTCATCTCCTCAACCCCCATTTCCACTCAACAACTGTAATCATTACCAAACATGGGCTAGGAGCTATAGAAAATGTAAATCACATCTGTAACCAGTGTGCATTGATTGCAAACAATTTGATTAAAGCTATAAGAATACCGAGCATCCATAAACACCTGGCCTGTTATCAGCATCAGAATAATCTCAACCTGTGATTAACCACTGTGCATATCAAATAAATGTTCCCACCACACTTTAAATATGTAATGTTCCCACATTCTGGAATTTGAAGGGGGAGGCTCTATCATTTCTTGCAGCTGAAAGAGCAAGCAAATGGAAGACATGAATGGTAAACAATGAATGGTAAGATCAAAGAGCATGAAAAGAGAACCACAGGGAGACTTCAGTGCAAGGCAGAGGAAGAGAAAACTTCAGAAGGATTGGTGTGCCTTCTTTTGTCAGAAGCCTGAAATCCATCCCCTGAAGCCAGACACAAAATAATGGCTTGGAATCAGAGGCATATTCCTACTGTACCCTAGTGAGATCATTTCTGCATGCATGAATGTAGGATTATCGCAACTCAAGTATTCTATTTATAGTTCTGAATCAGAGTGCAGGGTTTTTTTTTTTCTATCCTGTTTTTTTTTCCACCTCCATTTTCTTTGTTTAGCAACCTATTTCGGAATTGAAATGAGGAGGCCTTTTGCCATTTCTGCTGTTAAACATGTTTCTCCAAGGCATTTGCCAGTAGAGTACAATTTAGTTTCTGTTTCTCCCCAAACAGATTATTCCCAGCCCAGTTATAGTACGCATGGGATCAGACCTATTGTGTTGTGATTAATAAGCTGTGCTTCACATCGACTTATTCAGTTATGTTTATATGTAGAATTCAAAAACAAGACTTTGTGAGACAGGTGGGGGGGGGAATCAATCAGCCAATGAAATATTAATATGAATCCATAACATCAACAGCAAGGATGGGGATAGCAAGGATACATGAGTATTTCTGCCATTATTAGAGTACTAACTGACCATTGATGGTTACCTGATTGGATTGTTCATTTTCACTGGGCCTTAATGCCGATGTCTGGTGCACTTTTTGGTGGGAGCACAATCTGCAGTCCAGCAACTACTACAATATAGGCCCCCTTTCGTGCCTCTACCACCTGCTGCTTGGCTAAGGGGTGTGCATAAGTTGAATGGGAAGCATAGTCAATTCCTTGACCTGCTATAGATTTTCAAAAACACCCCTTTCCCAACTAGATGCCTCCAACTGAGTTAGACAATGTCCAAAATTCTCAACATAAGACACACTGGTTGGGACATTTTACTATCGTACTTCTGTGAGAAGTGTATCTATTTTATGACTCAAATCTCATGATGAAAAGGATATTTTCTTATGAAGTAAGGAAAGGCAGTACCAAGCACCGATAAAAATGTTGACTGATTTTGGAATGCCTTTGAAGCGCTGGGTATTATCACACTTTTTGGAATGTCTTTGAAATGCTATATACCAGGTAAGGGAAGTGTCTGTTATGTGTTAGATACCATAAGGGTTGATAAAATGTAACTTGTGTTAAGCCTGGTCCCCCAACCAATGTTAAGGAAACATGCTAAACAGAATGTGCAGCGTTAGTCAGTTAGGCAGACAGATAAATGTGTGAGATAAGTTTGTATGTTATTTAACATTCAGTAAAATAAAATTCAGATACGCTTGTGCTATCAAAAATATAGTTTATTCCATTATAATTCATAGCATAGTCAAAAAAACAGTCCATTAGTCATGTATCATTTCAGTCAGTCCATTCGGGTATACTCAATTCGCAAAGTCCTTGTTGAATATTCAATGTCAGTTCACTTACAATAAATCAGTCCGTATTATCTCTTCTCACCATTGAGAAAAATCAACAGTCCTTTCTCTCTCCCGTTCCAGTAGGAGAAAAACGCAGTCATCAATCCATCCAGTAATTAGGGATCATTAAGCCAGAGAGCAAGCTGCCGTTGTCTTGCTTCTTTTATTGTGCTTTTACAACCACACCCTTAATTACATTCTTGCAGTTAAAGTTACACACACTTTAACCAACAAACCATGATAACTTATTTATTATTTTACCTAAACCAGTTAGGGTAAACAATGTTATCCCTAACAACTTGTATCCTGAAAAGTAGATTGTAAATCAAGCCATTTGTATACTGGGGGGGGGGGTAGTTTTGGGTATAAGAATAAGAGCAAAAGCTATGTTTTTCATTCTTCCCAGCTGCCAAAAGGGGAGAACCCATCTGCAGGTGTATATTCCAATAAAGCCTTTTTCCTTGGATCAACTTTGAATCCTGGTGGTTTTTCTTTAGCCACAATCTCACACTTCCAATCATTGGAAGGGCTTCTTTCACATGAGTGAATACTTCTGGAGTATATTTCAACTTGCCATTATTAGAAACAATTTTAAAAAGTGATCCTTGGGTTATTTTAGTAGGAGAGGAATGCACTATCCCATATCTGGTTTTGTGTGTGTGTGTGTGTGTATTATGTTTGAGTCAGTGTTGACTCTTGGCAACTGCCTGGAGTAGTCCCTGCAGGTTTCTTGGCAAGTTTTTGGAAGTGGTTTTCCAGTGCTTGCTTCCTAGGGCTAAGAAAGTAACTGACCTAAGATCATCCACCTGACTTTGGGCCTAAGGAAAACTAGGATTCATGGCATCTCAGTTTCTAGCCTAATGCTTTACTACTACACCAAACTGGGTCTCCATCTTTGATTATATAGTACTTTCTCCTTGTACAGCTGTGGACATGCTATGAACATGCTATATTGGAAAATAAAATACAGCATGGAGAACAGACCACTACAGTTGGCATGGCTGCACACTTCTTTCTCTGTTTAGTTATAAGTGTGTGTGCATATGTTCGTGTGTACATGTATCATGTGGGTCTATGCAACCAGTTGTTCCAACAAAACAACATTTTCACTTGTGACATTGCTAAACGCTCAAGATTGTCACTGCTATGATGATGTTCCAGCAACATTTTTAAAAAGGACAATTAGACCATTAAATGAAGATTGTAGAGCGGCAGCCCACAACTTCTTGGGCACCATGAGAAAGGTTTCTCTGTGGACCAGAGGGACCGTGGGTTTGTGTGTTGCCTGCATCCTACGGATGGGGCTTCGCTTGTTTGCCCAGCCTGGTTGCTGGCATGTTGTGGCACCCCGATGTAGACATAAAACTAAAATGTGAAATGAAACCAAGATAGCATTGCTCCAGAGGAAACATGTATTGACACCCAAGAAAAAAATAAAACAAAGTTAATATGGATCATATTAGACTAAAAAGCTCACCAAACTTGGTGTTAGCAACCAAATTTGAGGGTGGTATAAAAGATATCCTTCTTTCACACGTGGTGGTCATGCAAGGAAACACAGAGTATTGGCAAAAAAATTAGGCATTGGCTGGAGAAGATAACTAAGGAACAAATTGAATATAAACCAGAGTCCTTCCTTTTAGGGATTTTTGATAAACAATTATCAAAGAAAATGAAGTATATGATAATCCATATCCTAACTGCAGCCAGACTGGCGTTCGCTCTGTGCTGGAAATCACCTTTCATTCCCACTGAAGAGATGATTATCCAGAAAATCTTAGAGTGTGCTGAAATGGATAGATTAACGCTAACACTAAAAAACAAAGAATCCTTAACTTACTATAACGATTGGAACACTCGGTACAATTGGCTAAATCAGAGATAGAGCACAACGAAGAGAACTCTAGCCAAGGGCAATCTAAGTAGACAGATCGATAAGTTCTGCTTATGGCACATTTGAAGAAGAAAGGATCTTGCAGACTGTTACAAAAGATATGATTCTATTTTAATTGTTTTTCCCTCTTTACGTTTCCCCCTTCCTCATTCCCCTTTTTCCCCCTTTTCGTTTGTTTCTTTCTTGCTGACCTCTGCCAAGGCCTGGTCTTTCCTTCTGTATATATTTGTAAATATGTTGCTTTTTAATGGCAAAAATAAAGTTTGTTTTAAAAAATAAAAAATAAAAGATATCCTTCAAGTAGAATTTGTGTTTCAACTAAAGAATGATTTGCTGCAGAGTTTCTTAACCTTGGCAACTTTAAGATGCTGGCTGGGGAATTCTGGGAGTTGAAGTCCATACATCTTAACAAGCTTAACAAGAATACTAAGGGCCTATTTACAGCTTGAGAAGCATTGACTTCTGAGATGATGAGATTTGGGTATTGGTATGTCTAACTGAGGGGGACAGAAGATATGCCTGCCTTATCTATATGTGGCAGATGGTAAATATGGACTTATCTGTTCACTGAACACACACACACACACACACACACACACACAAACACACCTTTAAAAAAAAAGACAAGGAGATCCAAGCTGCCTTGAGAACACTTTCTTGAAATACAGATAATCCTCAACTTACAACAGTTCATTTAGTGACAACGTTTGAAATTACAACAACACTGGTTTATGACCATTTTTCACACTTGCCAATCTTGCAGCATCCTGATGGTTACATGATCAAAATTTGACCGCTTCTTAATTGGCATGTATTTATTTCAGTTACAGTGTCCTGGGGTTACCTCCCAGTGTCGGAGCACCCACAATTTCTGGACACAAGTCATTCAACTGATCAATAGTTCTCATTGTCAGGAAATTTCTCCTGAGTTCTAGATTGCTCCTTTTCTTGACTAGTTTCTATCCATTGCTTCTTGTCCTACCTTCAGGTCCTTTGGAAAATATAATAGATTGACACCCCCCCCCCATTCCTTGTGGTAGCCCCTTAGATACTGGAATATTGCTATCATTTCACACACACGTCCTTCTTTTCATTAAATTAGACATACCTACTTTGCGCAACTGTTCTTCATATATTGTAGCCTTTAGACCCCCTTAATCATCTTTGTTGCTCTTCTGTGCACTCTTTCTAGACTAGAGTCTCAACATCTTTTTTTATATCATGTGACCAAAAAGGATGCAATATTCCAAGTGTGATCTTTATAAAGTGGTACTATGACTTTAACTATGGCAAAGTCATAACTGAAACTTGGGAATATTGTTCAGTTGAGAAAGACAGTTGAGTCTATGACCCGAGACTCTCCTCCATCTTTCTGTCTTCCTGATATGCCAGATTAAAACTCCCAAAATAAGTAATGAGATGTGTTGGCTGGTTTCTGGTTGCATTTTTCCATTATTTGGCGGTAGAATCAGAATATGCTTCTTTCTCAATTCCCATGTAGATGTTCGCAACTGGCATTCTTCTTCAGGCAGAAGTCAAATAACTTCACACATGTGACAACTCCATTGAAAGGATGTGACATAGCAGACCTTCCTTTGCTTCCAGAATATGTGTGTGCTATCACAGAAAGATACTGAGAAGTGGCCTGGGAATTCAGACAAGAGTAAAACTAGAAATATTAATGAGCCAAAGGGAAGATGGCAGGCAGTAGGAAAGCATGTGATAAATCCTCTCCCCCCCCCATGTGTCTGAGAAACATTAGGAGAGGGTTGATTTGTTTAAGAGGAATCTAATTAGGAGCAGAAAGATAGACATAGAGGAGTATAATTAGCAAATTGAGAACAGCTTTGTATTTTTCAAACTGTGATGTGGTTGCTCACTAATAGCCAGGGATATACTGTTTGTCAAGTCGCTACAAGCAAGACTGTAAAATGCTACATCGCTATCTTACAGCCTTTGTGGAAGACAGCAATTCGCTGTGAGAAAAGTATGTCCTTTGCTTTAACATCATTTCTTGGCAATTTGTCAACAACTGATTCAGGGAAGTCATGTGAAATCTGGAGCTTGGTTTTCTCTCTTTTTCAAATGATTGCATATCAATTGAAAGGGTGGGGTTGACGTGGGGTTGACAAATTAAGGCTTGGTTCATCAGCCAGTAGATATAATAGCCTTGGAAGAACAGCCATTTCTGAAGGAGGTAAGCTGCCATTCTGAGGTGCATATTACAGAAACTTGCAGATTCTCCCTTACTGCTGGAGACCTAGTGACAACTGTGGCCTCAATGATCTGTGTATTAAATGATCTACATTTAAATTACCACAACGTGCTTTTTTGCATGACTGCTGTTGGATGGTCAAAAAACACGGCTAGTACAAAATAGAACAGCCTATTTTTTTTCCTTTATGTGTTCTACAGTTCTTGAAACATTGATCTTATGCCAATTACCCTGACTTGCTTTCTTTTTTCCAAATGCATTTCCAAGAATTTGTTCCTTCTTATCTATAAATTCCTAAACAGTCTGTAAGCAGAAGCATTAAAAGATTTACCTCTTGATATAGATCTCCCTCCCTCCCTCTCTCTCTCTTTCTCTTGTTAAGAAGGTGACCACAAGATTGTGATCAAAGTTCTGCCCATTTTTTATATGTATTACATGTAAGCACATTAAAAAAAATTCTGTTTCAGTATAGCAGACGTCACATCAGCCAGTGTTTTGCCAAGATTTAGACAATTATTAATGCAGGTTTATTTATTTACAGTACGTTGACTTTGGGTGCAGTTTAACCCATTAACTCAACTTATAATGCTAATTGGTTTTACTTTAATTCGTCAGCTCACCTAATTATGACTTCAACAACAATGATTAGGCTATTATCCATGACATTATCAGCCAGATTCATGTGTTGGACAAGTTCTTAACTTAGTTGTGAAATTGCAATTCGCTTTGATGGCTTTGGTGAAAGAATGGTGGCTCAAAAATATTTTAATAAAGAAATAAGACAATGGGCCCTACACATTTATTAAGCACAGTCAACAAATCTGCTCAGAATTCCATAAAACTCTGTCGTTTGTGTGTCTGTGTGTATGTACCACATAACTAAAGGCTCCACTTACTGGCCCATCATAAATGCAGCTATTCCTCAAGCAGCAATAAAAGCCATCATTGTGTAAGCAGGCACAGAAATTTCAAGAGGGTCTTTTACAGCATTAGCGGTCTCTTAAGACATATTGATGAAAAGCAAACAGCTATCAATATATGCTTAAGAGATTTCGACCTGTGATAACCAGCCCAGATTGAAAACCCCCAGTAATTTCTGGTTAGATATATAGTGGCTTTTTTTTTGCTGAGAGAAAACACTCCACTTGGCCAGATTAATCTCCATTCCATGAGGAAGTCTTTTAGAAAGGGAAAATTAAGTTGGAAAATCAAGTATTGGGCAGGTATGCAATTGAATGATAGTGTTGAAAGGTGGAGAGAGGGAGACAGAGAGGGAGAGGGGGAGAAAAAGAGAGAGAGAAAACACACACAATCTAGACAAGAAATAATGGTTGCAAGAATGTCAACAGTGTGCTTTGTACCTGGGAGAGAAAATAACTTGACTAGTAATGTACTGTGCACAAGGACTTAAGCTGACAGCAGAGGTGTCCCTAGGAGGATTTTTTTTAAAAAAAATCAAGATAATGAGGCACATTAAAAAGGGGTGAGGCTTTGATGGCACAGTTGTGCTTGTCATTTTGATGTTTTTACCCCTTCCCCGAGGACAGCCCTGGCTGTGAAAAAAGCATGTCAGCCCAAAGATTGCTGCCTTGTGTTCCAGCAGTAGTAACAAGGCAGCAGAGAGTACCAACCTTATGTATTAATCACGGGTCATACTAAGGAAAGAGACTGCTGGATTTTCCCAATTGTTTTTTCCTCACCAGCCAATGGGAAAGCAACTTACAACCTTTCTCCCAAATGTAGGGTGGTAATCGGCAAACATAAATGGGGGCTTTAAGTCAGGGGTCCACAACCACCAGGCCCTGGACCGGTACCGGTCCATGGATCATTTTGTACCGGGCCACAAAGAATGAATAATTGTGATTAAAATATATATAAAAATATGTTTTTGCTTCCGGGTGTCTTATTTTGAAAGACAACCACTTCCGCCCTCGCCTAACTTCCGCGCTTGACTCTTTGGCGCGTATTTATCCTGCATCAGCAATGCAAGCTAGCCCTTGCAAAATGAGCCAGAAACAGAGTTCACTGGAGAGTTTTTTTGGAAAGGGTAAACGAGACAATGATGAGACAGCAGAAGGGTCACAGACTGCTTGGTGAGTTGATATTACAGTATAATAGTTCACGAAAGTGCCTAATATAAAATGTAATTGTTGCATTCAGATCACATACTAAATATAATGATTAAGGTTTTTGTTATTGGAATCTTCACGCCCCTACCCGGTCCTTGAAAAAGTGTTTCTGCATGAAACTAGTCCCTAGTACAAAAAAGGTTGGGGACCACTGCTTTAAGTGACTAAAGGTATGGAAGTGTGCGCAGGATGAAACAAAAGTGAGTTTCTACATCAGTGTTGCTCAACTTTGGCAACATGAAAATATGTGGCGCACTGGCTGGGGAATTCTGGGAGTTGAAGTCCACATAACTTCAAGCTGCTGAGGTTGGGAAACACTGTTCTAGATGCTCTTGTTCGGTAGGTCCCTTCTTGCCTTTCAGTTGAACTATTTTTGAACACAGGTCTACTGTTCTCCTGATAGAGCATTAAGCCCGTATCCAAAAATAGCTCATCTGCTGTTCACAGGCATGGAGGAGAGGCACAGTAGGAAGGGGAAGATGATAACAATGAATGAATGATTAGTGCTGCAATAGAATGGCAGTGTTGGCAGCAATTAATTAAACTGCCTGGCTTGTGCAGGTGGTGATTGTCGCCTCTAAACTCTTACATGGCATAAGGCCAGACAATTTGAGGGAACGGCCTCTTTCCCAATGAATCTGCTCAACTCACCAGATCTAGCAGAGAGGGCACGCTCCAAGTCCCCTCTGTTAAACAATGTCATCTTGATGGACCTGTAGCAGCACTTGCATTGTGGAACAGCATCCTGCCCAATGGCCTTCCTCCAACCCTATTGATCTTTCAGAAGACCTGGCTGTTTCCCCAGGTATTTGGGGCAAGAGGTTAGGCAACCTCTGTTGATGTGATTTTGTAATTGGAATGTATTATTTATCTCAGGAGTCGTGGGCTATTGTTTGTAATAGGTTGCGTTCGTCTGTGTACACTCTACACTGCCTGGAATCGCTGTTAGGAGAATGTGTTGACCATATAAATTATTTAAATAACAAAATGGAAATAGCTAGTTGACAGAACATGTGATCAGCCTGCACATAATAATTGATCACCATGGCTCTCAGGCATCCCCAAGGCAGAAAGGAAAGGGTGTCATCCCTTCCTCCAAATTTAGTAAAAAATAATCAGAATACAGACATGCAACCCCCTTTTTTGGCTGAAGCATTTTAACAGGCAGCTATATGAAAGAGATGGGCAGTCTGTAAATTTACTACATACATACATAAACCCAGAGATGTTGCTGATGGTAACAGAAGGAGCAACATATAGCTGGTAAAAACTTGTTCTCTTTCCTGATTTAAATTGACTTTCTGTGCAACACGAGAGCATTACATTTATAAAAGACTGGCAGATGCTTTGGAAAACGTTGGTCAGCCATTACATGGCAAGGCCTCTGTAGAAGCCAGGTGTTCATCTAAAATGGCCATGCTTGGCAGTTCTCAGTGCCAATGAGGAGGAAGGTCTGGGCATCTGCAGCAGCCTGAAGTGACCAGTAGGAACCAAGTCCCAACTCTTAACTGCATCAGTAACAAAACCATCAGTACAACCTGCCAAATTGTATGAGAGCAAGAAGGGTATATAGTCATGTATAAAAATACATGACTCTGAAATCATTCTGGAGTTATATGCTGCCAAATTGAAGTAATTAAATAAACCATTTAGGTAGAGATGAGCAAGAGCTGCAGGTTCCCCTTTCATATAACATAAGGCCAAGATTGTTTAAAACAATGGTTTTTTGAGTTAGGCATAATGGCCAAGTTGATGTGCAATGCTTAGTTACATTATGTGAAAAACAAATTATATTACAGTTACAATCAATTCTCTGAACCAAGAATTTGAACCAGATTCTCAGAGTCTTTTAATTGTGAATAGGGCATTCCAATGCAAATGTTCTATTTTTAATGAAGAAACAAAGAACTCCTTCCTTCATGGATAATCTTCTTCCTTATCCAGTTTCTTTATCCTGCAAACAACTCGGAAAGATGGCCATATACTGCATTACAGTACTTCACAGCCCTCTCTAGGCAGTTTACAGAGTCAGCATATTAACCCCAACAATTTGGGTCCTCATTTTACCAACCTCAGAAGGATGGAAAGCTGAATCAATCTTGAATTGGACAATATCAAACTCCTGGCTATGGGCAGATTTAGCCTGCAATACTGCATTCTAACCATTGCACCACCATGGCTCAGTCAGCTAATACGACAGCATTAAGTTGTCTTTAGCACCTGACTTGGGCTTTAGTACAGTATTTTCTCCTTTCCAGTATATTGATACCATCCAATGTGTATGCTGTCTGATATGCTTTGTTACCTATTACCCAACCAGGTGACAGATAACTGAAAAAGGAGCAATTGATTGGGATCTGCAGGTGTCACAATAATTATTTGCCTATTCAACAATGAGTAACATTTCAGTTTAGGAATGGAGAAAGGATTGAGGCTAGAACACTTTTTGACTCCTAGTTTACATGACTCCAGAAAGCAAAGCATTGGGTGAAGTTTCAATGATTTATGAGAACCAACAAAAGCTCCATTGATGCAAAATTTTGCTCTGATTTGTTAAGAAGTATTTCTGTTTCTGACAAGGGCCTAGATAGCAAATCAGAACATTATTTAGAGATTGTTTCTCCCTCCCCCCTCCCTCCCTGCTGTTAAGTCCTGAGCATGTGCGCAAGGAACGGAGACGAGACATCGAACGGTGACTTCAACTCTTTATTGTGAAAATAAGAACAGAGAAAATACTTGGGCAGCAGCAGCTCTTTTATAGAGCTGGCTGCTGTCAAAACAACCAATGATTTGAGTTTATCGCTCTCACAAGCGTCCAGTCAGAGAGGCCTGTTAACAGCCAATCAGACTGGCCAGAAATGACCAATCATGACTCGCTATTCGCGGGCCAATGAGAAGTGCAGGATTACGAGCCTGCTGCAAAGTAAAGCTATTTAGGGTTGTTACTGATGCGTTGGCTTAGTCCATAACACCCCTTCCCCCTAGGTTCTGTCTGAGGGGTGGGGTGACGTATTCTCGTAAATAGGCAGGTCGCTTCACCTGTCTGCTTGACCTGCGCTGTTCCACCGGTTTCTGTCCTGGCTCTGGTTCCAGTGGGCTGCGAGCTGGGCTGGATGGCAAAAACGGTCCCGCTGTTCCTTCGAATGGCTCTGGGCTGTTTTCTCTGCTTCCACCAGTGCTGTCTTCCGGGTTCCCTGGATCTGTTCCCATCGCAATGCTGTCACGTGGCGAGGCCACTCCTTGGCTCGGTTCTCCTTCTGGTGGTGAGTATCCCCTGGTTGGTTGTGTAGACTGCTGGGTTTCGATTGTTAAGTCATCTGTTATTTCTTTTCCGGCCTCCTCGATGTTCCTTCCCCCCCCTCCCAGTTAGAGATTCAGGGGCTGAGATAGGACTAGGTGCTAGTCTGGAACGGAGTTGGTCTATGTGGCGCTTCCACATCTTACCATCTGCAGTTTGTAGGCGATAGGATCGGGGTCCCGTAAGTTGCGTTATGGTAGCGGTGACCCACAATGGGTCACCCGAGAAGTTTTTCGCAAAAATGGGGTCACCTTCCTGGAATACCCGACACTTGCTGTTGGATCCTGGGGGTTGTTCAGGCGTGTAATTTGGGTGGAGGCGATCGAGATGCGAGCGAAGTTTCTGGCCCATCAGGAGTTCAGCTGGGGTTCTGTTTGTGGTGCTGCTTGGGGTTATGTGTTGGAGGAGAAGCATCCGGGTTATTTTGTCATCAATGTTGCCGTGGTCCATTTTGTGTAAAGTCTTTTTTACAAATTGAACCATTTGCTCAGCCCTACCATTGGCCGCAGGGTGAGCTGGCAATGTTAAGGCATGGCGGATGCCCCGATTTGCCAGATACTGTTCGAATGCCAGGGCAGTGAATTGGGGGCCATTATCGGAAACCAGGACATCCGGCAATCCATGCGTAGCGAATAGCTTATTCAGTTTTTTCGTGACCGCCTCTGTGGTGGTGCTTTTCATCTTGTGTACCTCGAGCCAGTTAGAATAGGCATCCATTGTTAGGAGGAAAGTGTGTCCTCTTGTGGGTCCCACAAAATCGATGTGGATACGGGACCAAGGGCCTCGAGGCGTTTCCCACAGAGTTGGGGGAGTTTTTGGAGGAGTAGAGCGAGCCTCCTGGCATTTGCTGCACTTTGCTACCCAGGTCTCTTTCTGTTTGTCTAACCCAGGCCACCATGCATAACTCCTGGCCAATGCCTTCATCCGCACGATGCCTGGATGTCCATCGTGCAACATTTTTAATACCTTATGTTGCAATTTCTCCAGGATTACAACTCTGTCTCTCCACAAGATGCAGCCCTTTTGGGAGAATAGTTCTGTCTGTCGATTTCTGAATGGCTTGAAAGTGTCATTGGGTGCGCTGACTAGCCAACCCCATTCCACCCAGCTGAGGACTCGTGCCAAAATAGGGTCCTTTTTTGTTTCTGAGGCGATGTCTCGAGCAGTCAGCAGCGGCGATTTGAGGGTTTCGATTTGCAATACGGCTAAGGTTGGAGCTGGGTCCTCTATGACGTCTGGTAGTGGAGAGTGGCTCAAAGTGTCAGCGTGGGGAACGGCTTTCCCCGGGTGGTGTTGCAATCGGTAATCGTAGGCGGCTAAAAATTCCGACCAACGTGTCATTCTTGGTGATAAGATATGGGGAGTTAGTTTGTTTCCCGCCAAAATACCAAGTTGCGGCTTGTGGTCTGTAATTATGGCAAAGGGTCTCCCATACACATATTCATGGAAACGTTTAATTGTGGATACAATAGCGAGAGCCTCTTTATCAAGTTGACTATAGTTCCTTTCAGTCTTAGACAAGGTTCTCGAAAAGAACGCAATAGGTGCCTCATTCCCATTTGGTAGGACATGGCTTAAAATGGCTCCCACTCTGAATGGTGAGGCGTCACAGGTAACTGTTAAGGGTAGAGTCTCATTGTATTGTATCAATACAGCATCAGAGGTTAAGAGGTCTTTTACTTGTTGAAATGCCCGTTCTTCACGCCTTCCCCAGACTCAGGAAGCCTTTTTGTCGAGAAGTCTATGTAGGGGCTCGGCTACGGTCACCTTCTGGGGCAAGAAGATGTTATAAAAGTTAATGAGTCTCAGGAAGGCTTGGAGGTCTGTCTTATTCCTAGGTCTCGAGGTGTTTTTGATTGAGGTTAGTTTTTTTTCGGTGGGGTGGATTCCCTGTCTGTCAAGAAGGAACTCCACTCTCTCCATACAAAGTTGACACTTGTCCCTTTTTACTTTCAGGCCAGCGTCTTTAAATTTCTGAAGAACCTTCCTGAGTCATTGTACTAATAACTCTTTAGTGGGGGCAGCTATTAAGATGTCGTCAAAATAAGGCACAACACCTTTTATGCCTTGTAATAGTCTCTCCATCAAACTTTGGAAAATGCCAGGCGCCACGCTTACTCCGAATTGGAGTCTATTGCACTTGAAGGCGCCTCTATGTGTAACTATTGTCTGGGCTTCTGCAGTTGTCGCGTCTACAGGTAGTTGCTGGTACGCCTGAGCTAAGTCCAATTTCGCAAATATTTTTCCACCACCCAGGGAGTGAAGAAGGTGTTGGACCACCGATACTGGGTAAGCGCTCTGTTGAAGAGCATGATTTAGGATGGCCCGGTAATCCCCACAAATTCTTAACGAGCCATCTGGCTTCATGGGCGTTACTATTGGAGTTTCCCAGCGGGCATGGTCAATCGGTTCCAACACGCCCTGGGCTATCAGTTTATCTAGCTGCTCATCGATCTTCGGCTTGAGGGCAAAAGGCACCCAACAAGGCTTAAGCCGAATGGGAACTACATCGGGGCTGAGATTAAATGATATAGGGGTCCCCTTGTACTTGCCTAATGTTCCTGTGAACACGTCCTGGAATTCCTGGATGAGGGCGTCTTCCCAGTCGTCGCTTCTGGTTTGGTGTATGCCGGCTAGTTCAATCCCAAGTGGAGCGAACCACTGTAACCCTAACAAACTGGGCCGGTCACGATCGACGACAGTCAGGGGAAGCATCACGGTGCGGTCCTTGAAGGATACTTGGATGTGGCTGGAACTGACAACTGGAATTCTGTTTCTCTGGTAGTCTTTTAGGATGATTTGTTGAGTGCTGAGGTCCTGGCGGCAAATGGCAGGGATCAGCTGTTTGAGGGTTTTCCAGGATACCATCGATAGGGATGACCCCGAATCGACTTCTAACACGCACGGTCAATTCTCAATAGCAAGCCTTACGCGGATCTTTCTTGCATCTAATGATGAAGCGCGGCCGATAATAATGGTTTGGTGCGCCTCTTCTCATCTCGTTGAAGAGGCAGGTGCTCGATTTCTGTAGTAGTAGTGGTTGTTCCATTGGTGATTTAGGCGGTCCCAATTCCCAGGTGGTTTGCCTGTCTCCCGGCGGAGGTTGTTCTCCCTTTGGCTGGGACTGGACTCTCGCTTGCTTCTGCAGACCTTTGCGATGTGGCCTCTTTTCCCGCAGGTACGGCAGAGTGCATCGAGGAATTTGCAGTCCGATCGCGGGTGTTTTGCCCCGCAACCAGCACATTGGCGCGGGAGTCTCTGGTTCCTTTGCTCTCATTCCGAGTGGAGCTGGTTGACCTCCTCTTCCTCACTGTCTGAAGATGACTCGAGGTCTTCATGGTGGGCAGTAATAGCGTGCTTCTCAGCGGCAAGCGGGCTATTGTTAGCGAGTTGGCGATGTGGTGTGTTTGCTTGGTGCATTCGAGTGGCTGACTTCCTGGTTGCTTCTGCGGCAGTAGCGTCGGCAATAACATCTGCAAGGCTGATGTCTCCTTTCACCATGAGTTTACTCTGCACTGTGGGTGCATCTAATCCCAGAACTATGTGTTCTCTCAGGGCTTCCTCGAGGTTTGCAAAACCACAAAGGCCTCCTAGGTTCCGGAGGTCAGCTACGAAGTCCCCAACGCTCTCGTTCTTCCATTGGTCCCTCTGGTAAAACTCATGTGTTCATATCAGTGTAGGTACGGCGGGTGTGTAATGGGCCCGGAGGATCAGCGCGAGGTTATCCCAATCCATGGTCTTCACTTCTGCTGGTTTGGCAAGTGCTTTAGCCACTTTGAAAACGGCGGGGCCGCAGTGAGTCAGGAATACTGCTTGTTTCTTGCCAGGCGTAGCATCTTTTAAATTGTTGGTCTCTAGGAACATCTGGAAACGATCTATATACGAGTCCCAGTCTTTATTTGCTGGGTCAAATGGAGCGGGTGGTATGGCGCCGCTGGTCATTTTGCCGTTTGTTGCGTGCACTCAGCTCTATCGTCTCCGCATCCCATCCTCATTGCCAGTGTTAAGTCCTAAGCATGGGCGCAAGGAATGGAGACGAGACATCAAACGGTGACTTCAACTCTTTATTGTGAAATAAGAATAGAGCAAATACTTGGGCGGCAGCAGCTCTTTTATAGAGCTGGCTGCTGTCAAAACAACCAATGATTTGAGTTTACCTCTCTCACAAGCGTCCAATCAGAGAGGCCCATTAACAGCCAATCAGACTGGCAACTAACGACCAATCACGACTCGCTATTCGCGGGCCAATGAGAAGTGCAAGATTACGAGCCTGCTGCAAAGTAAAGCTATTTAGGGTTGCTACTGATGCATTGGCTTAGTCCATAACACCCGCAATTCTTGATCTTCCACAAGAGACACTTTGAAAAGAGCTTAATTGGGGGATATATGGTACTTTGGGAACAAAGCAAGATATCTCCCTCTTGCCAACTTTTGAAAAAAATGCACAGATAAAAGCAGGACAGAAACTTAGGCATTTTGAGAAGTTGGCATCAAATTTCCTATATGAAGGCAGTCCTTGAAATAAACAAGATACATTTAGTCAGCAACACTTTCAAAGTTATAAACCAAAATAAATTCAATCTGACTTCATCCAGTGAATTGCTTCTTTCCCCTTCATTTTCTTTTCCTATGCTGAAGTTTTGTTTGGGTTTTTTTTTATTTTTATGGCTATTCCATTTCCTAACCATCGAAGGATAAGAAGCTCAAGGAAGATTCTGATCTTTGGATATCTGACAGTAATAAATGATATGCGTTGCTTTCCTGACAGGTTGCTCACTTGGTGACTGATGAGCTGAGGTCCCCGAGAGCAAAACCCATGTATTTAACTATTACCAAACCAGCTTCAGTGATCAAATCTGTATGGATAAAAAGAAAAGCAAATATAGGGTTTTGCGCTAAACATGTATGATAGATAGATTCATCTTACTGCGTACTACTCAGACTCAAACATATTTATTCAGAATGCATATGTAGTCTGAGGGGGTTCCTTCAACTTTGGTTCTTACTCAATAATACTTCAAAAGTTCTTTCTTTTGAAGAATGCCAGTCATATATGACACGTTAATTCATATTCCAGATGAAGCCTGCAGTATAGAACGTGTTGCTGCCATAAATAAACTTCTGTGCAGCTAAGCACTGGTGTAAATCAATATAAGGAGAACAAGGATTCCCCATTGTTCTGGAGAGGTTCCCCTCCCCCCCATAGTTTAAACCAAAAAGGGGGGCCAGTTTAATAAGCACTGATTTCCTTATTTGTCATTTGTGACCCCAACATCCATATTTCTGTCTGTGCTCATGACCTCTATTTCACATTTGACTCAGGAATTACCATCGCATAAAATTTATAGAAGGAGCACCGGAGTAGCTAAAAAAGAAAATAGTGCCATGTTTTCTTAAAATCTATTTTTTGAATGCTACCTCCCACTGGCTTTTTCTTTATAGGATATTCTAAACAAAGTGTGAGCTTCATTTTTAGACGTTAAAGGTTTATGGAAGCAATTTAAAACTTAGTTTAACATATATACACATATAACCTTTCCTAATTTCTTTGTTGCCAGCCTCCAGTCATCAAGGATAACTCTCAAAATAAAGCAGTTCTATCTTATCTGAAATAACTGTCAGCTTCACCCACTAAGGATTTTTACAAGAACTCAGGAAGTTGTCTAAGGAGCATAGGTATTAAACCAAAAAGTATAACAATCCCAGTTCAACCTAACATCCTCCAGTTTGAAGTGACAATTCCCTCCACATTTTGACACTGTCTGGTACTGAACAGACTGGTTCAGATCTGGAGGAACGGAGAACATTCAGAGCTACCTTGAACAGGTAGCTCTGGAGCTCATAAGCAGAGCTTTTTACTTGGAGAAGGAAAGGATTGAGTTTTTTCCTACTGTGCTATTTTCTTCCTGAACTATTTAGCATTCCTTTGCTTAGCCAGTAGGTCTCTGCAGCCTTGGTACTGTTAATAATGTATTTTTTAAATGTACTGTTTAAAGTCATCTTAGCAGATCTTGGACATTTGAGCAGATTATGGCACACAAGAACATGATTTTAACAAATCTATATAAAGAGGAGTGGGGGAGAGAGGAGAGAAGGTCTATACTACTACTAATTCTTTATTTACATTGCAGGGGTAATTCTACCTACAGATCTTCCATGGCCATTTTATAACTGGTGGAATGAAAAAAAATCTTAAAACTTCCTCGAAAATACAAGCATCATCAGAACAAACAGTAAGTTTCTAAATATCTTCCAGTTTAAACATGGAATATTGTTCCAAAAACAAAATCTTTCTTTTAAAAAAAATTATTTAAAAGCCCCAAAGAAAGATCATCTCAATTTGCCAAAGCCAGACTAAGAACCAAGCAATTTCAACGCATCAATTAAAAGAGTCTCATAGAGACAGTCAAACTGCCATCTTGTGGTTAACAAATCTTGTTGCTGTGACTTTAATACATTAGTCAGTTTTCCTTTATTCTGTGCACGTAAAGAATAAATCAAAGGGCAACATATTCCAGGCAGAAATAAAGAGCTTTGATTCTCTGGAGTCTAAATATCCAATATGGATCAATGTTACTAGAGGGAAAAGGAGAGAAATTTAATTACCTCAAGCCTTCAACCAAACGCATAAGACAGTAGGACAGGAAGCATTTGAACAAGGGCAGAGGCCACGTAAGTGCTACATTGTTCACTGCAACTAACTGATAATGGGGTAAACAGGCTACAACATCACTAAGAAAGAATTATCTGGCGGGTGGGAGAATCACAGAAGTATTGCACCAGCGCAGACTTTCAGAGATATCCTAAAAAACGGTCACAGAGAAAGATTAGTTTGCAAGCTACTTTTGTAATCTTTGGGATAAAAATCATCCAGTTTGCTTATCTTCTGGAGGTGCCACTTGCAGTGGTGTATTAACCATTAAGCAGACTAAGAACGTGCTTAGGGCACCAGGCCCAAAGGGGGCACCACAAAGTCGAGAATAGGGCTTCATTCGTACAGTATGTACAAAGGAGGGGAGCACCAAGATTTATCAGTGCTTGGGGCACCAGTGAGCCTTAATCCGCCACTGTCCTCTTGCCACTTAAAAATTTAATCATGTAGGGCCATGTTGGCTAACCTTTTTGTTGTCGTGTGCTGAAAGTGTGTGCATGTGTGAGCATGCACACATGCCTGCACCCATAATGCAATGCGTGCTTGGCCCCCTGAGCATGTGCGTGCATCCCCTGTGCACGCCGCGTACCTCTGCACATCTGTGCGCATCTCCTGCGTGTGCCTCATGCAATGCGGGGCAGATACCCGACAATCAGCTGACTGGAACTGTGCACACATGTGCAGTGGACCTGATCTGGGGCGACAGTTCGTTTGCCGGCAGAGATAGCTCTGCATGCCACTTCCAGCACATGTGCCATAGTTTCACCATCACGGATGTAGGTAAAAACACCCCACAAGGGAGAGAGCATGTTGTTCTCTAAAACTTAACATGTTTCATCATTTCCAATTGTTTCTGCTGTTTCCATTTGGTGGTACAATCTACCTTTCTCTGGTTGTGGTGTGCTGGTGCCTTACTGATTCCTCCTTACAGCACAATTTTTCCCCCATGACACTGAAACACAAAAGCACTATATGTGGGATAAAAGACACTCAATATGAATAAAACGTCACACTGTGGTCTTCAGGGCCAAGTCACAATGAGTTTCTTAACTTCAATAAGTCCAAGATATATGGATTTCAACTTGAAGACTTCCCCAGCCAGCATTCTTCCTCTCAGCTGCCCCCCGTTTTCTGACCATCACACAAGGTAAGGTGTGTATTGCATTACAGTGGAACCTCAGGTCGCAAACACTCCTGTTTGCCATCAAATTGGGGGGTGAACAAAAAATACACCTGATTTTTGAAAAATCGGGTGGTGAACAAGATCGGCGTGGAAAGAATCCCTTTCCGTGCCTATTTCCCCTTCAGTGCATTTTTTTTTTACTGCACGCATACACAGTAAGTTGTGCTTCCAGATCTGACCGAATCGGGTTGCGACTGGAGTCCTGGAACAGATTACAGTCACGACCCGAGGCTCCACTGTATCTCATGAAATTCATTTTGAATCAAGGGAGATTGTTTCAGCAATATGTAGGGATGCTACTCCAGTACAGCTTTTATTTGGGAAGGTAACAAATAGATATGAGTTATTATATAGGTAGTCCTTATTACAGCAATACTGAAAAAGAAAATAACCATTTTTCACATTTTACAACTGTTGCAGCATCCACATTGTCCTGTGATTAGAATTCAGGTGCTTGGCAACTGGTTCATATTTATGACGGTTGCAGTGCCCTGGGGTCACGTGATCACCTTTTGCAACCTTCTGATAAGCAAAGTCAATGGGGAAGCCAGATTCACTTAACAACTATGTTACTAACTTAATAACTGCAATGATTCACTTAACAACTGCAGTGAGAAAGGTCGTAAAAAGGGGCAAAACTCATTTAGCAAATGTCTCATTTAGCAACATAAATTTTGGGCTCAGTTATGGTTGTAAGTTGAGGACTACTTGCATTGGGTACTGTTCTTTAGGAAGTTCAACTAGCCTTGCTTTGTAGTTGGGAAGATGATTTTTATGGGGAGATTCCTATTAAGGCTCCCATAGGCCATTAATTAATAGGTAGTCCTGTATTCAACATATCTAATCAAATGCAGAAAAATATATTCTACTGCTCCTTTAAAAAAATTGAGTAGTCTTCAAATTAAGCACAGCTCTGCCCAAATCGCACAGTAGACAGGTCCATGAGGTTGTCTTGGCAACTGTAAGGAAGGAAACGGACATCCTCTTTGTCTAGATTTCTGTTTTAACTTCCAGTTTTGCCTATAACCATGAGGTGTGTACTGGACTCTCCTTCATGTAATAACCAGGCTTAGCTTTCAAGCTCAAACAAGGTCAGGCAGATGCTACCACCAGCTGAGATTGTACTGCTGTGCAATAAAGCAAAAACTCCTCCAGCCTTGAACGCTTTCATGTGGTTCAAAGGGAACTACTAAAGAGTGAGCAATCAAAGCCAAGTGGCCTAGGTGGCCATGGAGTCAGATGATTAGGAGACAGAAGGAAGGATGGGTTTTCTAAAATGACCTGCTGTTTTGCAAAAAAGCCTATTCAGAAATACTTATTTTCCAAATCCCAACCAGATAAAAAAAGTCATCATGAAGTCCTTCAGACAAGCTATACAAAACTTTCTAGAGAAGTTGAGGCAAGTGAAATTGGTTTGGCATACACATTTTAAAAAAATTGTATTGGACTATCAATTTAATGGGGATTTTAGAAGTTTATATCCATTTATCAGATTGTGTATAGCTGGGGTCATCTTCTATTTACTAAGCACCACGAGGTGAAAATGAAGTCTGCAATACACCCTTGGGGTATGTAAATATTTCTCATATAAATTATCCTTTAATGTTACCTAAGTATAATGGGCATTTGCAAAAAGAAATACACATTGAAATATACAAATGAAATGTTCTAATTAAATTGCCCTGCACTAATTTCTGCCACCAGGTCCTTTTCTTATCCAGCCATTCTCCTAAGCTATGGGAAACACAATTCCTTAAATTCCTAGCCCGCAAGTTCAGACTTCACAGTTCAAGTTCACTTGGAGGTCACCAGATTGGGGAAGACTGAGTTTCCCCATCTAATATAAAGCCATAAAATGCAACATGATGCACCAGAAGGGTGTGAGGCACCATTCTTCAGATGCTATAACGCTGCCCATTCTCAATTGGTTCTGCTAGAATTTTGTCTTAAGCCTGGTCTGTGGCATCCATGGCACAGTACGTATTGTATAAATTTTTAGTGAGCTATTGTCACCATGTTTTCTGAATCAAAATCAGACAGTTCTATTAAATATTAAATAATTGTTTCTAACTTTCACCCAAGGCTTTGTCAGGTTTCAGAAAGTAACAAAACCTTAATTTATATTAGTCAGAAACTACAATTCATATTGGTATTAATGCAATTTGGTTTTTTAAAAAAAAAATTATTTTGTTGTTCTTTTTTAAAAAAAATTTATTTAAGTTTTTATTGGTTTTTAAAAACAAACATAAACAAACAAAACATAAAAACATCAAGCCATCTTCCATATGTATACATACAGTGTGTCAGCTGGTTTACAAATTGTTTTGTGCTTCCATTTCGTAGTCTTCAATTACAATGACATTGCATATAATCTCGTATTTTCAATCAAAAATTAAATACCTTAGTATCATTATTAATCAATCATTTGACTATACTTTTATTCATTCATGTTTTACAAGATAATCATAATTTACTTAATTTGTTTTATAACAGTTCATATTATCATCCCAAATCTATCCTAAAATCATTTTGTAGATATAATAAGAAACACATCTTTATATATTTATTATTTTCTAAGAATCTACATATTTCATCTCATTACTGTATTTTATTGTCTAACCATTGATAGGATCCCAGATTTTATAAAATTGTTTATCCTCTTGTTCTCTAATTTCAAATGTCAATCTATTCATTTCAGCACATTCCAATATTTTCTTAATAATTTCCTCCTGTGATGGTGTTTTCTCATTTTTCCAATTTTTGGCAAATACAATCCTAGCCGCTGTTAATACATTTACAATCAGGTATTTCAAGTCTTTACAAAATATTTCAAGTAAAATTCCCAATAAAAATATCACTGATTTCAAGTCTATATATTTTTTTTGTCATTTTTTCCAACCACATGTTCAGTATTTTTTAGCATCCGCACAAGTCCACCATATATGGTAATATGAGCCAGGTGTCTGATGACATTTCCAACATTTTTCAGATTTATTCTTGAACATTCTTGCTGTTCTTGTTGGGGGAAAATGCCACCTGTAAAACATCTTATACAAATTTTCTTTATATGCTGCTGACATTGTCATTTTATAATTTTGAGACCACAATTTTTGCTATTTCTCTAAATCAATCCCATATCCAAAATTCTTCCCCCAAGCAATCATAGTTTCTTTAACTTGTTCTTCTTCTAATTTAATTTCTGATAAATATCCATACAATTTTTTAATCACCTTTTCATCAGTACCTGTCAAAATCTTATCTAAATCAGTCAATTTATCATACAAATCTTCCATTTCAGAATCTTTATCATACCTTGAATGTATTTGCGCATATGAAAACCAATTCATCTTTATACCTTGTTCATCTAGTTTTTGCATAGGTTTGAGTTCACCCTTTTCATTCAATATTTCACCATATCTAACTGTTTGTTCCTTTTTGTATATTATAGGATAAGAAAATGCTTCAATAGTCGATAGCCAGACTGGAATTTTCAAATAACATTGTCCCTTAATCTTCTCCTAGGCAATTTTTTTTTAAGAGATACAACAGGGGTTTCAAACTCAAGGCCAGGGTCCGAATCCAGCCCACATTGTGGTCATATCGCGGGGCCAGCCTGGTCTACCCAATGCAAAGATGAAAGATCAGGCCAGCATGGCTTTGGCCCAGTCTACCCAATGCGAACAGGAAACATGTCAGCAGTTTGGGGAGTGGCATCAAGCTGACCATGCCCACCCAGTTGGCCACACCCACTCAGTCAGCTATACCCACCCAGCCCCCGGATATCAATCACAGCCCTTGTGCAGCCTTCAATGAAATTGAGTTTGACACCCCTGAGATACAGCAAGGATAGTGACAGGTGCAGGCACAATATCCCAAAACCAGCTAGGATGTAATGGTCCAATGCTCATATTTAATCCATGTGCATATTGTGTTTGTCTGCAGACTCAGTTAAAAATGGTGGTTTTCATTTTTTTTTTTCTCCATTAATAACTTGGAATTTAGATAAACTTCCTCATTCAACTTCTGTTGAATTCCTGTTCAACTTCCGAAGCTCTAGTCCATGTAACCCCCAAACCAAATTCTGTAGCGATCCAACTAGAAGAAGGCATTCTCAGTTATCATGCCAGATGTATAGAATGTACCTGCCAAGTAATAGCACTTTTACACGCCAAGTAAAAAATGTGACATTTAGTTTCAATTTGATATCTCTCCTGTGCTTTATTTCCAATCTTTCCTCTTCTATCCAGCTTTTTCATTTCTTGTAATTTTGTTTTGTTTTTTGTTTTACTATTGTTTTGTTATCCACTTCAATTTTCAAAAGGATTGAAACGGATACCATTTTAAAGCACGGTTTCTTCTTCTATACCAGAGCTCTGCCCCAGGGATTTCACTGTTTTAAAATGAGACTTAAGTCTGAAGCCACTTCCTGTGTTGATGCTCTTTTCATCCTGCCAATGTAAAACAAGTACTACCTTTTTTCCTTTTTCCTATTGTCCCCCCTCCCAGCAGGAAAGCAGATAAGGGTTATCACACACAGTGGCCAAGAAATATTTTCTTCTTTTCCCATCAAATGTGGAGGCATGCTACATCATTTACTTCTACAGAACACTTGGTCCCTAACCTATTTATTTGATCTATAGCAGGAAAGTGATTACTACTGTATATTATCCCTAAAGTGCTTTTTTTTCCTGAGAATCTCTATAGACATACTGTATATTATGCTTTTCTGTTTATTTTATGTGATAGCATTGAAATAGCTTAGCATATTTTGATGTTTTTTTGTTTATAGAATGGGCAGCAAAATCCTGAATAGATATGTGAACCTTTTGCTTGATTTTGCATTCTGAAGCATAAAAGAATTGAAAATAATTGTACACTAAATCAGCTTGTGCAGAATCAAGACTAGCAATAGATAACAGATAATCACAGTTGGAAGGGACCTTGTAGGTCATCTAATCCAACCCCCCGCCCAAGCGGGAGACCCTACATCATTTCCGACAAATTGCAGTCCAATCTCTTCTTGAAAGTCTCAAGTGATGACACTCCCACAACTTCCGAGGGCAAGCTGTTCCATTGGTTAATTGTTCTCACTGTCAGAAAGTTTCTCCTTATTTCCAGGTTAAATCTCTCCTTGTTCAGTTTCCATCCATTATTCCTTGTCTGGCCTACAGGCGCTTTAGAAAATAGCTTGACCCCTTCCTCCCTGTGGCAGCCCCTCAAATATTGGAAGACCTCTATCATGTCTCCCCTGGTCCTTCTCTTTACTAAACTAGCCAAGCCCAGTTCCTGCAACCGTTCGTTGTATGTTTTAGTCTCCAGTCCCCTAATCATCCTGGTTTCTCTTCTCTGTACTTTTTCTAGAGTCTGAACATCTTTTTTATAATGTGGTGACCAAAACTGGATTCAGTATTCTAGGTGTGCTCTTACTAAGGCTTTATAGAGTGGTATTAGTACTTCCCTTGATCTTGATTGTATCCCTCTGTTAATACAATTTAGGATCGCATTACCTTTTTTTTGGCTGCTGCTGCACACTGCTGGCTCATATTTAGCTGGTTGTCCACTAAGACTCCAAGATCCCTCTCACAGTTACTGCTATTGAGCCTGGTTTCACCCAGTCTATATGTGTACTTTTGGTTTTTCTTGCCTAAGTGTACGACTTTACCTTTCTCTACACTGAATTTCATTTTGTTAGATACGGCCCAGTGTTCTAGTCTGTCAAGATCCATCTGGATCTTGAGCCTATCTTCTTGGGTGTTAGCTACTCCTGCCAGCTTAGTATCATCTGCAAATTTGGTTAAGTTCCCCTTCTATTCTCTCATCTAAGTCCTTAATGAAGATATTGAAGAGTACTGGGCCTAAGACGGAACCTTGTGGCACCCCACTGCTTACCTCCCTCCATGGAGACTTAGATCTATTAAGGACTACTTGTTGAGTATGGTTTGCCAGCCAGTTGTGAGTCCATCTGGTGGTGGTACTATCTATTCCACTTTTTTCTAGCTTACTAAGAGAGAACCAATTTTGGACATTCCCCTCCAGATAAAGATAAATTACACAATGTTCTGATGAACCTTCATATTTGTAAATAAACTAATAGTTTTTTTTCTCGGTTGCTTTCCTTTAGTTTTTTTTTTTAAAAGAACATTTCAAACAACCAAAAAGTTACCCCCTCACAGTACAGCCCTTAACATTCCCAACTGTAACTACACATTAATACTTCGGTCCTATTTAGGGGTCACATCACTGTTAAGCAAGGGTTCCAGGTTGTTAATGCTATTATTATATACTTGATCTATGTTTAATTTATACAAGTTATTCAGTCCTAATTTGCAAAAACAAGTGAAAAGGCAGAACAACACAGACACAGATTAGCTTCAGATTTGGACTGATGGTTTAAACAAGCAAGAAATTGTGTGCCACCAGCAAACACTGATTTATTTGGATTGATTTTATTTGCTACCCATCTCACCACGAAGTGACTTAATGGTGGATTTTCAAATAATGTCATGCTTGGAAAACTGCCATCTAAGTTTTGGATGAAACATTAAGCTAGAACTTACTTAAGCTTTATTATTATTATTAATTAAATATGAATTCTTATTATTGCTTAACTTACACTCTTCTATTAGTGAGAGTGAATGGGTTGCATAGACATTTAGCATAGCATCCTTATTGTGGCTTAACCTCCCTGGCTGAAAACAGCAGGCACACCCATATTGAGACAAAAAAGTGAAGGTATATATATATATATATTCAATAATTTTTTAAAACTGTACCACACATTAATTTTTCAATGTTCCCTGACTGATAAATTCAGAGACTATCATTACTAGTAATGAATGAACTTTTGAAATCTGGAATTTTGCAGCAATGCCTCTGGTTATAAGCAATATTCTCTTTATTGCTTTTATTTCACGATTTTTAAAAGAAATACTTTATTCCAGTGGAAACTTTTCTCAGAATAACATGGAAGAAAAATCTCCTACTTCTCATCTTCCTGGATTTTTATATCTTTAGTAAAAGATGCTTAAATCTTTTAAATTGTTTTGGAAACATGCCTGTCCAGTAGTGTAAAGCCTTTGTTATAATAGGCGGAGTGGGATTTAGGGAATGAGTTTTATAGCGTAAACAAATGTTCTAAAATAAGGACTACATTCTGACAGTCACGTTCACCCTAGAATAGTTGGGCTGCAGAACTATTATAATATTGGCCAAGAACAATATCATTATTGCTATCAACAGTGTGCTTCAGTGTAGAATATTCACCTATGGTGAAAATGAAAACACTGCAAGAATAACACTGTGCAAATGGGCAAGTTATGAATTAGGTTCAAAGTAGGGACACAGGAATGAATACAAGGTTGGATGGATTGTTTTAATCCTCATGCCTTCAGGCACTTGTTCAAGAATAGCATCAATGTTTCTTAGCAATATGCTTTAGAAGCCAGGCCCTAACCTGGCAGGGTCCTCACCAAATGTTTATCTTTAATCATTAAAGTTAAATCATGCTGGTTCTGCAGGAGTTCAAGGCAATATATAAGGCGCTCTTGCCCAAGTTTTCTTTACAAGGTCAATTGAGTCAAATAGGTTGAGATGAGAGATAGTGAATGGCCTCAGAGACCCAGTAAATTTCCATGGCTGAGAATAGATTTCCACAGTCTCACTCCACCAATTTAAATTAGTATATCACATAGCTGGTACTCATGAACTTCCCATCGATGGATAGCCAAACAAAAAAATCTACTGAGTTTAATCTAAGTGGAGTTTCATCTACCCTACGCAGATTAAGTTACATTTAATTACATTAATCTTTAACGAAGGAAATGTAACCTTACACGGTCTAACAGGCATTGCAAATTCTTGTTTTTCATCGCCCTCCTGAAATCAGCTGCATTAATTTCTCACTCAGCTGCCAAGGACTATCCCAAAGGAAGTTGCCCATTTCAAGGGGTGCAACAAGTGAGGCAAGAGGAAAGTCAGCCAGATTGAGAGAAAGGAAGTAGGATGTTGTCTTGCCAATGGCGCAGAACAGAAATGCTCAAATCTCAAAGCAGAGGAGTTACTGCAAGCTTGTGATGATTCTTGGTCAGGCAGAGCAGAACTTCCTGGGATTAAGAGGAAATGGCTTGACCCTCAGACAAGGAAAGCCAAGAGACAGGAGACAATCCTATTCCCACATCAAAAAAAAAAAAAAAATCACCAGAGTCAAAGCCAGAAAAAATGCTACCAGTGGGAACCACCACATGGGGAAGAGGAGGAGCAACTTCAGCCTCATTTCTTGGCCATAACCTGTAGCATCTCCTTCATGCAGGATTAGAACAACAGCTACCTATTGACCTGCCCTAAGCATAGACTGATTTGTGTCAGTTTAAAGCTGTAACAAATGTATGGAATGGAGAAGTGGCAAGACCAAGTGGTTGTAATGACTTTGCTCCTTCTTGAGGGCACCTCAAGGTCTTCCTCCTACTTCAGGGCATCTCAAGAGAGAGAGAATAACAAGATTTGCAAAGCAGCACATTGAGGCTGAGTCTGGTATGGAAGGAAGCACCTTTCCCTTTGGTGCTTTCACTTTACAAAGGAGTTCCTGGTACCCGTTCCTCAGAGCCAAAGGCTTAGCTATTCCTAGTCATTCTCCATGCAACAACTGCCCACCACATACTAGCTCCAATGTCAACAGCAAGCCCAAGTATCACTGCACAGCTGTCACAGGTGGGCAAAACGTGTGGTGGAATACTGTCTGGATTCCCAAAAGGGTGAGACTATATTTCTGAGGGCAGAGGCAGCCAAGGATGGCAGGAAAAAGAGAGTTAACAGCTCATCCCTAGCAATTCCCAGAGTGTATTTGTAGTAATGCAATTAGCTGCTTCAGTTTGGCAAGATTTCTGACTATAGGTGAGGAATAAAGGAAACTATTCAGAAATAACCACGTGCCTTTCTTGGTTCCTGCAAAATGCTGACAAAAAGGAACAGCAGAGTTTTTATTATAAGGCTTTTTATCAATGTATGGAAAAGTTTTGATATATTGGCCTTCAGTGTAACAAAGAAGTCTTCATGCAGTACTTATGTTGATACAAGTATGAAACTTCTACCACATTAACTTTTACTTCTTTCCACAACACATTGGGCTAAAATATGTAGTGATCTCAAAACTAAGCATGATTAGATTTTTCTTAGAATATGAATGGGAGAAAATGCCAAAGCTGGAGAAAAAAATTGGAAATTAAAAATAAAATATCCCAAGAGATGGCAACAACAAGCTACCTTATCAACGCCAAGAAAATGACATGGCTGCAGCCTTGTAGTTACTAGTTGAGCACACTGTAAATCCAAGGTTAACTTTACCCGAATCAACCTGTCTTTCGGAAGTATAAGAGAAACTCCACATGAAGTCAAGAAATTAGATGATGTTCTGCCCAGTTCATTGTATAGTTTACTGCACAAGGCTTCTTGAGACAGGCTGTGCAATTTTTTTGGCAATTCAACACAAGCTGTACAAAGCTATGTAAAGCTTATAATAGATTATGAGCTAGTGAATATAACTTCAATGCACCATGCAAACAGGATCCATATTTAAACATTTAAAGAGAAGCAAGATTTTAACTTTTCTAGTATCAGAGGTAAAAAAAAATTCCCCTGGCTTTTCATATAGAAATAAAGCTGGTATTATAATGTGATATAAATAATGGGTATTTTTAAAAGGGAAAAAAAATTGGACAATCATTTCTTTGTTTTTCAGCATCTGGTGCGACAGCCCTTGGTAGATATCTTGTTATATAAGTAGAATCCACACTTCTATGAAGCAAGTTTCAGGCAACTCCAAAGAGGAATGAATGACAACCCTGTGTATAAGAAGCCATCTTCTGTCAATCCATCCAAACATCATGTTTCTCATCCATATTAGGATTGGGAAAGAAATCAGTCATGATTCACATCTTTCTCTTTATGTTGTCGTCAAATGTTTGTACAAAAACCTATGGCATATGATCCACCGTGTGATGAGCATTTGGATAAAAAGTATCCAGAAATATTTTGGCTTTCATCCGGAGTGTTATTTCCCAGTGACATGGTCTACTGGCACTGTTTCCTTTTTTGCAAATGGAAGTTTAATGTTAGGGGGCGCAGAACCATGAGGAGTAATATTTGGGTTTTTTTGATTTTCAGATGCTTGCAAGAGATGCTGCATACTCAGTTTGAATATAAGGCGTGGATCCTGACCAGGCAAAGATGGGCAGTTGCAACTTTCCCTTATTTTAAGTGCCTGCAAACAGAGAAAAGGTTCATTATGACACAAGCAATAAAAAATAAAATAAAATAAACCTGTTAGGGATAACATTGTTTACCCTAACTGGTTTAGGTAAAATAATAACTAAGTAATCATAGTTTGTTAGTTAAAGTGTCTGCAGCTTTAAATATGGGACTGTAATTAGGGGAGTGGTTGTGAAAGCACTTTATAAGAAGCAAGACGACAGCTTGCTCTCTCTGGCTTTGATGATCCCTGATTACTGCTTGGAATCAAGACTGCATTGCTCGAACGGGAGAGAAACAAAGGACTGATTTGTAAGTGAACTGACAGAGGATATTCTGCACTGACTTTGCTAACTGAATATCCCTGAATGGACTGACTAAATGATACATGACTATTGGACTGTTATTTTGACTATGCTATGAACTCATAATGGAATAAACTATATTTTTGATAGCACAAGCGTATCTGTTATTTTTACTGTATGTTAATAAACATACAAACTAATCTCACTCATTTATCTGTGTGCCTATCTGACTAACGCTGCACATTCCGTTTAGCTTGTCTCCCTAACCCTGGTTGGGGAAACCAGGCTTAACACTGGTTATGGGCCCAGAGGCTGCAAAGTCAGTTTAACTAGGATAAAACAGATTTATGTAAAAGTGAGAGTTTGTGTTGTTATACCTTACAGTAAACAGACAGCTGTGTTTTATTAATTATAGTTTTATATCCATATAAGAAAACATGGCACAAGTCAATCTACAAAGTTTGTCCCTTATATCCAAGCTGGATGGAACAAACTATGTATCATGGTCTATGAAATGTAGTCTGCTTCTACGAAGAGAAGGTTTGTGGAACATAATTGAAAATCCACCAAACGTAGAAGAATGGGATCCAGAGGATGATGAAGATAGACTAAAGATAGAAGAATTTATGCATAAAAATGAACACACTATTTGCATAATTGCTTTAACCTTAACTGACCAACAGCTTGTTTATATCCACAGAGAGCAAACGGCTGTTGGGTGTTGGCAGAAGCTGAAGAGGATTTATGTTCGAGATAATGTTGGTGCTCACATAAATCTAACACGGAAGCTTTTCAGTACGCATCTCCAGACGAATGGTGATATGCTGAGTCATTTGAAAACTATGCAAAGCATTTTTCAAGAACTGCACGAGAAAGAGCTTATTTTCTCTGAACAACACCAAGTCTACATAATTCTATCTTCACTTGATGAAAGTTATGATAACTACATAACTTCCCTTGAAATTTTGCCAAAGGAAAGCCTAACTTTAACTGGCAGATTGATTGAAGAGGCCAGAAGAAGGCTTGAAAGAAATGAGTTAAGGAGGCAGCAACCTCAAAAAGAAGATAATGAATCTCCTACTGCATACGCAATTAAAAAGTGCTTTAATTGTGGAGGAAGAGGACATTTGGCAAGATTTTGTAAAAAAGCAAAGCGTCAGAACGCTGGCCAGAATACTAAAAGTTATCAAAATAAAAATAAAAATTTAGAGTTAGCCATGTATAGTAACGGAGCTGTAAAAAATACTTTATGGGTGGTTGACAGTGGAGCATCCCACTGTATAACAAATGATAACAGAAATTTTATTAAAATGTCCAAGAGTACACAGCAGATATCGTTAGCCAATGGCTGGAAACTGAAAGCTAAAGGTCAAGGTATAGCATATTGTTCTTTTATAAAAGAGAATGTAAAAATGTTATATGTACCACAACTTAAGTTTAATTTAATTTCAGTTAGAATTTTGGTTAAACTAGGATATGTAGTTACTTTTAAAGGAGATAACTGCATAATTGAGAAAGAAGATAAGAAAATTACTGCATCTTTAAGAGGTGAATTATATGTGTTAAATGATAATGGTTTAAAGGTGGCTAACATGGTTTATGAAAATAAGAAACCTCATGATGAATGTATTCACTTGTTACACCGAAGGCTAGGGCATTTAAATTTTAAAATGCTTAAGAAAACTGTTGAATTATCTAAAGGAATAAGTTTAAAACCTTGTAATAAGTATTTGCAATGTAATGCCTGTAATCAAAGCAAAGCCAGGGCTAATAGAGTTGATGGATTTACTGCCAAAGAACCTTTAGAAGTAGTATTTGTAGATTTAATAGGTCCGAAAAAAACCAAGTGTAGGAGGAGCTCGTTACATACTAAGTATAATGGACCACTATTCTAGATATGGGTTTTGCTATTTCATGAAGAGCAAAACTGAAACGTATCAAAATCTATTTAATTGGATTAAATTTGCAGAAAGGAAAACTAAAAAGAAATTAATAACTCTTATAACAGATAATGGTACGGAATTTACAAATAATAAATTCCAGAACAGACTAAGAATGTTAGGTATTCAACATAAAATGTCTGCACCATATAGGCCACAACATAATGCCTTTATAGAGAGAAGAGGCCAAACATTACAATCAATGGCACGAACTATGATGTCTGATTCAGGATTACCTGACAATTTGTGGGGAGAAGCAATAATGTGTAGTAATCATATATTAAATAATGTTGTTAATTCAACAATAGGTGAATTACCATTCACATTGTGGCATGGTACAAAACCTGATTTAAGTTACATGCACACATTTGGAGCACCAGCATGGCTGCATATCCCTACACAATTTAGACACAAAGGACAGCATAGAGCTAAAAGATTATATTTTGTAGGATATACATCTAATCATAGATCTTATAGATTCTGGGAACCAGGTACATCTAGAGTTTACACCAGTGCTAGTGCTAAATTCCTAGAACATATAGGATGGAATAGATTAGAGAAAGATTTAAATAACGAAATAATTATTGAACCCTACAAAAGGCAGAAAGATCAGACTAGTTATAAGAAGAGTCCAATTAAAGAAGAAGTCCACGAAGAGCAAATAGGACCAGAACAAGAGGAAACAGTTGATCAGGAAGAGTTAGATAATCAAGAAGAGTTAATAAATGAAAGTCCACCTGTAAGTCCTGTAATACCTAGACGTACTACACGTATAACTAGACCACCTGATAGGTATCAAGCAAGTATAGTTTGCCAAGTAACTAAAGTTCCAACTAGTGTAGATGAACTTAGGATGTATCCTGCTAAGGATCAGGAGAATTGGCAAAAGGCAATGGAAAAAGAACTAAATTCATTAAAGGTAATGAAAGTATATGAAGATGCTAAATTACCTCCAGGAGAAAAATCCATTGGGTGCAAATGGATATTTAAAGTAAAAACTGGAAATGATGGGACTGTTACCCATAAAGCTAGGTTAGTAGCTCAAGGATTTAATCAAACTGCATCTGATTACGATGAAGTTTTTGCACCAAGTCTTAAAGCAACATCTTTAAGAGCAGCTTTAGTGTGGGCAGCTAAGAAAAACTATGTCATTAACCATTTAGATGTAGAAACTGCCTATCTGCATGCACCATTGCAGAACACTATATATTTAAGAAAACCAGTAGGTATAAAAGACAATAAAGTAAATAGTAATGATTGTTGGAAACTCAAAAAGAGTCTTTACGGGTTGAAACAATCTGGCTTTGAGTGGAACCAATATATTGTGAAAGAGTTAAACAATATAGGTTTTAAATCTGGTTTAGCAGATCCATGTGTGTTTAAAAGAGAAAATAATGGAACGGTGTCATTATTGTTATTATTTACAGATGATATTGCTTTGATAACTAAGACTAATAATGAAGCTAATGAGATTATATCATTATTAGCCAAAAAGATAAAATTAAAGCATTTAGGTGAAATTAAAAAGTATCTAGGATTGACAATTAACAAAACAAAAAATGGTTTTAAGATATCTCAAGAAGATAAAATTTGCCAATTAATTAAAACATATAAAATGGAACTTTGTAAACCGGCAAAGACTCCAATGAGTCAGGAAGTTTGCCAAACTAATGATCAAAGTCCCAAATTTGATAAGTCAATATATCAATCTTTGATTGGCAGCTTATCATATATAAGCAATTGGTCCAGGCCAGATATAGCTTATAGTGTAAATCAGCTGGCACGTTTTAATTCGGATCCACATCAATGTTATTGGCAATCATTAAAGAGAATTTTAAGATATCTTAAAGGAACAATGAACCATGCATTGTATATAGAACCAAAGGGTGATTTGAGTCTTAGTGCCTATGCAGATGCAAGTTTTGCAACTGACATAAATACTAGAAAATCAACATCTGGGATGGCTATATTATTTGGTAAGACACTAATAGGGTGGAGGTCAATCAGACAACAGCATATCAGCTTGTCCACAATGGAAGCGGAATTTTCATGTCTGTCATTACTATGCACTGATTTGATTTTGTACAAACAGTTATTATTAGACATGGGTATAACTGTTAAAGATTCCATTATTGTGTACGAGGACAACCAGGCAGCTATAAAGTTAGCTACTAGTATTGCTGTAAAAACTAGATCAAAGCATACTGACTTAAGATACTTAAATGTTAGAGAATCTGTAAAGAATGGGCTAATTAAATTGGAATACTGCATGACGGAAGAAAACATTGCAGACCAATTTACAAAAGCTCAAGGAGTAATTTAAGTTTAAAGAGAGTTGTAACAAATATGATTTAAAGATGTAAATAGTTATATTTATTATTATTTCCTAAAAGGGGAGAATGTTAGGGATAACATTGTTTACCCTAACTGGTTTAGGTAAAATAATAACTAAGTAATCATAGTTTGTTAGTTAAAGTGTCTGCAGCTTTAAATATGGGACTGTAATTAGGGGAGTGGTTGTGAAAGCACTTTATAAGAAGCAAGACGACAGCTTGCTCTCTCTGGCTTTGATGATCCCTGATTACTGCTTGGAATCAAGACTGCATTGCTCGAACGGGAGAGAAACAAAGGACTGATTTGTAAGTGAACTGACAGAGGATATTCTGCACTGACTTTGCTAACTGAATATCCCTGAATGGACTGACTAAATGATACATGACTATTGGACTGTTATTTTGACTATGCTATGAACTCATAAAGGAATAAACTATATTTTTGATAGGACAAGCGTATCTGTTATTTTTACTGTATGTTAATAAACATACAAGCTTAGCTCACTCATTTATCTGTGTGCCTATCTGACTAACGCTGCACATTCTGTTTAGCTTGTCTCCCTAACCCTGGTTGGGGAACCCAGGCTTAACAAAACCCATTAATCGCCAAAATTTACCCCAGAAATCCACAATTCCAATCAAAACCGCAATGTTGCCTCATTTACAGTTCAATATTGTTGGTTTGGATTGAAAACTTCTCTGAAGCATTTTTTAAAAAAAATATAACACTTCTACTTATTTTGCACACTACTAATACTTTTAGAAAAAACAAAAACCAAAGTAACATTTTGATTTGCACATGGTCTTCTCAATATTGCTTCTAAAAATTCACTAGCTATAGACCCAGTCATTTCCACTTACCAATCAATAACTTCACAGATATTTGCAGTGACAAGAGTTTTCTCTTATTCTCTTGTTGAACATAAGCCACTGCATGACTGCATTAACGTCAAATGGTATTACTCAAGCCAAGCATAATGATTTGGGTTATTTCTTAAAAAGAGGAAACTCAGTTCCTTTCATACTAATGTAGCATTTTTTTAAAAAAAGAATCTTGCAGTGTCTGGGTTTTTTGTAAAACAGAGTATTGTACCCATCTTTCCCTTTGTTTAGTTTATTTATTTAAACTAGTAGAACATCAGCAACAGAGCCAAAGTCGCAAAAGACATAGCCCAGTTTAATGTACTATTTTGTCTGTGCAAGTTTGAGGGGGTAAGAGGGGCCTGATTAAATGTACTTCACACTGTTTTATCATCCATTAAATTCAAGATGAAGGCTATAGGCATGAGAGATAGCGGGTTCTCAGCATGGAACCTTCTGAAACTTTAGGTCAGTCAAAATGATATTTGCAACAATTTCCTGTATGAAGATTTATTGCTGGTGCTGAAAATTTAGACTCACCGAGGAAATGTCCTGTGCTGACTCTTTTGTTTTATTTAGTGCTAATAATGTTGTGGACCACAAAGCAGTTTAATATCTGTTACTGGGTTATAGCTTGACCTATGGTGCATTTCAACAGCAGAAATACCACTGTATAGATATATGGAAACAAAGAATAGTGATATTATTGTTGTTTATTTGGAATAAAATTCCATTTAGTCAAATGATGCTTCTTCCATAGTGTATTTTGGATTTCAATCTAAAAATTGCATGTATGTGCATGTGGAAATAGTCTCAGGTCTGGAAAAATATAGTTTTTTCCATATTTACAAATCCCATCTCTGCAATGTTCCAAAAAGAGTAATATTCTGCCCCATTTCCACCATTCCCAAACTTGTTCCTGTGTCAGTACAAGGAAATGAAAGAAAAAACACCTTTTTTGAAGTATGGACAGAACATTATGCAATTTGCTTCAACAGAGCAGAATAATTAATGATGAAATTAATGCATACTTACTATTTATATATTCCCAGGGATAAAATAAGAAAATAATGAATATGGCATATGCAAGAGTTTGACACCTTTCCTTCCAAATGCTTCCAACAGCATCAAACCTCATAAGGCATTCCAAATTTAGGAAACAAGGATCACTTGGATTTCGGGATACTGTGGCAGAACCTTGAAAGCCTGCCAAAGCAATTCTTCACATTGATTTATACCTAGTGCCATACAGGCAGAATTAATCAGTAGTCCTTGACTTATGACCACAGTTGGGCCCCAAATTTACACTGCTAAGTAAGGCAGTTGCTAAATGAGTTGTGCATCATTTGATTACCTTTTTTGCCACAGTTGTTAAGGGAATCACTGCAGTTGTTAAGTGGATCATGCGGTTGTTAAGCGAATCTGATTTCCCCAATTGATTTTTGCTTGTCAGAAGCCACCTGGGAAAGCTACAGATAGTGATCACAGGACCTTGGCACCTTGCAATTATCATAAATACATTACCAAGTGCCCAAATTTTGATCATGTGGCCACGAGGATCCTGCAACAGTTGCAAGTATGAAATCTGAACATGACGTTTTTGTCAGTGCCACTGTAATGTCAAAGGTCATTAAATCAATGGGCTGTAAGTCAAGGCCTTCCTGTGCTTTAAATCTCTTGGTCAAGCTTAGCCCCTCCCTTTTCTGAGACATCAATACTCTAAAGGCACTAATTTCTCCCCACAAAAACAACCTCTCCAGGAGAAGGGATTTTTTCAGGATTAAGCAAGGAAAATCCCCTCACACTTACTCCACCCAACTGATTGTTAATTTCATTTTGAAAGCCCACTAATGTTAAAGGGAAAGCTGCATTATCTGCCCCTTAACAACAACTTATCTTCTTCTAGCATTAACTAGTGCTAATTCCCCCCTGTTTGTTGTTCAGCTAACCCCATGTTCTCTCACCAAAGCAAGTAGAAAATATATGAAGCAATAGCGTATTCCTTTATTATTTTGATTTACATGTCTGCCCTAACTCAAAGCCAGTTCTGGGTGGAATACAATTAAAATCAATGCGATAGCTAAAATATCATAGGAACAACAATAACACTACAAATAACATGTCATGAGGAAAACACATAGTATAACCATACACACCAAACGAGCATACCAATAATCTATCCTAGAGCTTAGGGGGGAAAGCCAGGTTTAAATGTCTAAAGCAGTGGCCCCCAACCTTTTGGGTACCAGAGACCTGTTCCGTCAAGAGAGGGGACCGGAGGGGACATGGTTTCACATGCTGCCTATACCCCACAGACAGGGCTTTATTTGTTCGTGTGGCCTGGTTTCAGGCATGCCATGGACCAGTTATTGACCAGGTTGGGGACCCCTGGTCTACAGGCTTTCATAGCCAGGGCAACAGCAACTGGAGTAACATGCTATTCTAGAAGATAGGCAACATGACAAAGCAAGCCAGCTTTCTAATGCTCACTAGATACATTAATTAATGGATTGGATTTGCTATTGGACCCTGTTGGATCTTACAGGGCAGGTAGAAATAATGGGAGAGCTATAAATTATGCAATAATTGTTATTCAATTTAGAGCAAACTAGATGATCTGGATCCTTTTCAATCAGGGTTCAGGTTATGGGACTGAGATCACACTCTTAGATGACCTCTGGTGGGAGCAGGATAGGGGAATGAGACCATCCTCATTATTCTTGACCTCTCAGCAGTCTTTGATACCATCATGATATCTTTCCGGACCTGCTTTGGAGGTGGGTGACACTGTGTTGCGCTGATTTTTCTCCTTCTTCTGTGGTCAGTTCCAGGCAGTATTGATGTCTGGAAGGGAAAAAGATTAGACTGCAGCCCCTACTTTTCAGGGTGCCCCAGGGTTCAGTTCTCTTTCCTCTCTAATATCTACATGAGGCTGCTGGATACTGCAGTACAACAGTTCGGGGCGAGGTATCATCCATATTCTGATGATACTTAGTTTTATATTTGTATCACAATATAACTAGCTGTTGGGCCTTTTGCTTTTTTCAAAGCATTGGATTAAGTTATCCAAAGATGATACTGGAAAATGGAAACCCTATAGAAAACTGATTGCAAATTGGATGCTGGAAGTTGGCAATTGAATGCACATTGGCAATTGGATACTGGAAGTTGCTTCAGCAGAGGAAGCTGAATTGGGAAATGAGAGTTGCCATCTGTGGAGACCCCTGCTATAGAGCAGGGGTTTTCAATCTAGAGTCCACAAATTCCTTTGGATCTATGGATAGATTTCAGGAGGTCCACAAAGTTGGTTGGGAAAAATAACTTTATTTTCACTAAATTGTACATGAAATTTAGCTTTTCATTCAATAATGTAGGGAGGCAATGAAGTAATTTATGACCTCTGGACTCCAAAGATATGTGTTAACTTCAATAAATCTCATTATCTAAAATTATTACATTCAAAAAAGGGCACTGTCTTGTTGATAAATGGATTAATAAAGAAGCAGTTATTATTACATGACATACTTGTTACTTTTTAGTTCCTTGGTAACTATGCTTGAGCTTAATTGGCTTCCTTTGTAATAATCTATACCTCTGCATGCTATTTTATGCATTTAAATCCATTTTTATGAAAAGGGTTGTTGAGTTCACCAGACTCTCAAAAGGGTCTATGGTACAGAACAGTTATGAACTCCTGTTCTAGAGGAAATGGATTATCTGGACCATTTCAAGCAGGATTCAGAGCTAGGCACAGGAAAGTAATGGCACTGATTGCTCTAGAAAATGGCTTTTGTTGAATCCTCTTGGAAGGAGTGTTCTTCCTCCTAGTCTTATCAGACTACTCAACTATCTTTGATAGTGGGATTCTTCTGGACAAACTGTAAGAGCTAGAAATTACTGCATTACAGTGGTTTCACTTCTTCCCAAGCAGGCACTACACTACAGTAAAGGAACAGGGGAGGAGAGGTCAGTTCCATAGGTTCTCCCTGTGGGATTTCCCAGAGACTGAGTCCTTCACCTCTGTTGTTTAACATATATATGAAGATGTTGGAAAAAGAGTCATCTTTTGGGTTGGAGTAAACAACATTAATATGCTGTTAATATCCATACATACTGGCACTCTGGGCTCAGCCACACAGATGCTGTTATAATTTTGATTTAGTTCCTGGAAGATGTGAGTGTCTGGATAAAACGATAAAGATAATATAAAATAAAATAAACGCAAACTAGACAGAATTCTTCTATGTTCAGAGATCAACTAGTTCTCCTTCTGCTCAAGAGATAAATCTGGATAGCATAGCACTCACCCTGAACTAGGAGATATAAGATTTAAGGGTGCTCCTGTATTCATGGCTATTTGCTGGGCAGTTGCAGGCTGTGACCAAAGATGTTTATCCAGCTTCAGCTAGTAGACTAAACATATTTATAACATATCCACTGATGATGATTGCAGTTTATTCCTTATACTAAGGACTGCTGCAGTGCAGTCTATGCCAACCTACATTTGAAATTCAGAAGGTGCAACTGATATTATCTATCCCATCTAGTAATTAATCAAACCTTGACTATCCCTTCTAATAGTCATGAATATTGTGTATCTTTAGCTGTTACAAGTGCCTTTGCTTTGAATACATGATATGTAAATTTCACCGAACGTTTAATTTTAACCAGTAGGGTAAAGGAAACACTAAAGTCAATATTCAGTGTCACTATACACATTTATGTTTTTCCTTATGTTTTCTCTGGCCATACTTCAAGTACCTTGGCTTACAGTTTTCATTATATTTTGGGAAAAGTAGTTAAGCCCCCCCCCCAAAAAAAAAAGATTCTGGAACTGATAGGAACGAGAACTGTATTACTATCATTATCAATGCATTTCCTTCTTCCATGTGTTAAATTACAGAGTGCTACATGTTTGCTTTATTAATTAGATCAAATAATGCCAATACTTGACAGTACCTATCTAATTCCAAGACTCATCTTTCCTGGGAAATCCTCCCTTTATTGAACTGACTTTGAAGGAATCCTAGAAGAATTGAATCTTAGCAAGAAAAATAGCCTAATCTTGGTCCATTACCACTTTTCCCATTTAAAACAGCTCAAGAAATTCACAGCATGATTAAAGCACTCTCCTGAGACTTTAATTTGATATCGGCTATACATCCGCTCTGCATCCTAATGTTCATTCATTGTTGTTTTGTATTTTTAAAATATTATGTATTCTTTGGGAGGTAAGAAGACATGGGCTTACTAGATGAAAGGTATGCTTTGCATGATTCAGCTCCATTTGTGCTTTGGGGCATAACAGTTCTATAAGAGAGGTCTGGAATGGATAACTACCAGCTGAAGATCCAACGTTAGGAAACACTGTCTTCATTTATTTCTGTTCATAAAAGCTCTTTCAAGGCATAGGAACTCTGCCAGGAGAAGAAACATCAACCAACAGAAGTACAATTCAAAGCCCAATAGTTGTTCCTTTCTTGCAAGGCAGAGACCTCTTAAATGTGTTTTCAGTGTTAGAAACACTTTTCTTGACATGTACCTAGCAAGCACAAGCAGTCTACATTGTTTGGTAGCATGTGACAGCTCTTGAAAAAGATGCAACTGGGATGGACTGAGAATTCATTATTTCAATTCTGCGTTTGTGAACGTTTTATATTGTGGCTCAGGGTAAAGTCTGCATGGCATTTAATGTGCTCAGAGGTGCATAAAGGCAGAACAACGTGATTTACCTGAAACTTATAGAGCTGTCCTGAGCTTGCACTTCCAGACTGCAAGTTCTCCCCACCCCCAATTTGGCATAGCATCACAAATATATACAAGCTGAGATTATGAACTGCAAGAGCTGTGACATTTGAAGAAGGCCTAAAAGATAACAGATAAATGATGCTTATGGAAGCTTTGGCTGTGTCTTGTCTAGTAGGAAATGTGTGCACAGATTTTATATATATATTCTGTGCCCTATTTTACGACAGCCTCATCCTTTAAGTATATAAGTATAGATTCATATAGACACTGTACTTTCTGCCAAATTCTGGTTGCTTCCCCAAAGTAGATGCCACATTCATTTCATATATAGAAAACAACATCCTCTGTATCACTTAAGAGTTTGGGTTATTGGAAGTATGGTTATCTTTAAAAAGGCCAGGCTGCAAATTATCCCCAAGGAAAAGGACTTTGAAGGTTATACCATTTTTGTTTTTGCAGTTTTATAATCAAGTAAAATAAATTTTAAAGGAAAAACATAGTAAATAATATATATATATATATATATAGTCTCCTGAACTACAGCGCTAACCCCACTTCACTTTCAATATGTGAAGAAATAGCCCCAGTTTCAGAACCAATGACACAGTTTAAAATATAATTTACGATCTCCACACAAGTTTGTCTGCTTATCATTGCTTACAGAAATATTCACAGATCAGCAGCATATATAGTATCCTAAATTATACATTCCCAGAATACTTTTCTCCATCTATCTTCAATCACCCAAGTGTTAAATTTCTCCTCTGACTTGCTTATCTTAAATCTGTACAAACCAATTCTGTATTTCAGATCTCTCCTCAAGGATTTCTTTTTCCATGCTAAATTGAAAATCTCCTTCCACTTCTTTCTGTAAAAGGAATAGCTTTTCCTTCAATAAATGTGCTGGCATTTAAAAAAAATTGTCATCTTCCAGTCTCAGCAGATTAGAAGTGAGAATGAGTTCTTAGTTTCTCAGTATAAGTAACCATTTGGTTATAATCGTGGAAAACATCTAAGATACGGTAGTATTCATGATTTACTGCACCTGTTGTTTCTATTACTATGACATTGAGAAGATGGTTAGATCTGTAAAATAACAATGATAACATTATCTTTCAACAAAAATATAGCATTTTTTAAAAATATGGATTATGATCACCAAAGAGAAAAAGTATATGAGTATTTCCATTTCAGGAGGTGCTCTCAAACATTAAGGTATGTGGGGCTGCTTCAGAAGAAAAACATATGCGCTATTATGGAAATGACCCACAATCACAGCTGTATAGGTTAACATTTAATGAGTAAAAATCTGAAAATCCCTCCTTTTTGCAACTAACAATTAAACTTTAGCAGTTAGCATTAACTTAATTGAGTTAAGTTGAAATGATTTCTGAGTAGACAGCAAGGAAGTATACAGCAAGATTCGTTCAAATTTTCTGCTAGTTTCTAGGACAAAACTGGAGGTAGGGGACAGAACTGGATGCTGACATGCTTAAATTTCCAGTACAAATCAGAAATGTAAACTCAAAGACCATCTCTAATATTCCCAATAATTTAAAGAATGGTGGAGACTACAAATTCTTCTTATCCAAACAGAGAAATTAATGAATATTTTATTCATAAATTACTGTATTTTTCACTCCATAAGACATAGCACCAACTGTAGGATTAGAGGAGAACAAGAAAAAAAAAAATATTCTGAACCAGAGTCTGAGAAGACACAGAGAGGTGTCCTCTCATGTACCAGCTCTGCCTATTGACTCCTGCACTGAGGAAAGGAGACTGAAGAAGCGGGCAATGACAAAGACAGAAGGGGCATGGTTCAGCACTGTAAAAGGACCCCGCTGCCAGAGCTCAGCTATTATTCACCAAAGGAAAAGAAAGAAAGAAAGAAAGAAAGAAAGAAAGAAAGAAAGAAAGAAAGAAAGAAAGAAAGAAAGAAAGAAAGAAAGAAAGAAAGAAAGAAAGGAAAGGAAAGGAAAGGAAAGGAAAGGAAAGGAAAGGAAAGGAAAGGAAAGGAAAGGAAAGGAAAGGAAAGAAAAGAAAAGAAAAGAAAAGAAAAGAAAAGAAAAGAAAAGAAACCAAGGTTGGTCATGTTATTGCCACCAAAAAATTTATTAAAGGACATCTATCTGCCACTCCAATGCCCACAAAATAACCTCTCAAAACTCCACTGATCAATGAAGCTGAGGATTTTTGCCTCAGGCTACAACATAAAACTACTTTTTTTCCCCTAACTGTGAATTTCCCACAGGCTTCCTGTTGGCTGCTTTCATTCTGTGGTCTAGATGAGTATTTAACTCAGCAGAGTTGTGTTTCTCTACACTTATTAAATGCAAGCATAATTTATATTCCGTGCATCCAGCAAATCCACAAATAACAGAGAAATGATGCATATTTCTGTATACTTCATTGTACTGAGAATAAGTGTTATGTGTTACTGGATGAAGAGGCTCCACTTGCAACTTCCCTGAAATCAGCTATATGAATTCCACATACAGGTAGTCCCAAACTTACAGCCATTCATTAAGGGGTTGTTCGAAGGTACAATGGTACTGAAGGAAAGTAATGTGTGACCATTTCCCACACTTACGACCACTGAAGCATCCCCCAGTTACTTAATCAAAATTCGGACACTTGAAACTGGCTCATATTTATGATGATTGCAGTGTCCTGGGGTCATGGGATCACCTTTTGCACCCTTCTGACAACCAAAGTCAATGGGGAAGCCAGATTCACTTAGCAACCGTGATATTAACTTAACAATAGCAATGAATCACTTGAAAAACTGTGGCAAGAAAGCTTGTAAAATGGAATAAAACTCACTTAATAACTGTTTTCCTTAACAACAGAAATTTTGGGCTCAATTGCCGTCGTAAGTCGAGGACTGCCAGAAGATGCACACAAACATTATATACTAGTTCATTATATATTTTTTCTCCTTATTTGTTACATCACAAACCAGTATTAGTATTTTGAATCCTCTGGACAGGATTCCATAGAATTACCTCTTTGAACAAGGATGAAAATCACATTTGGGGGAGAACAGCACACATACATACAATGACATTAATTCTAAGAGCAAGCAATTTACAGATGGTAACTCCCACTAGAATACGTGGAGGAGTAGAGTAACACAAACTTCTCAATACCCAATGGCTAGGAGAGTAAACAAATGAATGTGACAGAATAATAAACAGACCATACCACAGATCATCTGACTGGAGGGAAGACTGGAAAGTCAATTATAAAGACTAACCCCTGTCATCTCAGGTTATGTCTTATACTAGCCAATTTCTGTACTATTTATTTTATTATTATCTTGAAGCATCTTATGCATGGATTGCAAAACACAGTGAAAATTGACAGCATGCAACCTGGTGACAATTTTCTTTAGAAAAAAAAGGGACAGACAAAGTAAAGCATCCTTGCTGGTAGATTTCGAAATGCATTATGTATATTGATTAGCAACACTTTAAAGAGAGTGGACACCCTCATTATCTCATTTCTAAGTTATTTCATGCGGAGTGAAAATCTCTGTGATTAACCAATAAGGCAGAGCACACAAGGTGACTAACCTCTGGTATCAGTCTGTCTAATTGTTCAGCTCGATTTTCGTGTGATGGGTGTGTAGAAAGCCATTCTGGTAATTGGGGTTCGTTCTGTAGTGTCTTAGCCAGTTCCATTTGCTGCCAGAAGACAGAACTGGCTCTTACATCCATACAAGCCTAGAAAATATATGCAGAAAACTGCTTAGTACAGACATTATCAGAAATTCCTTGCACAAGAATTAATCTTGCAAATATTGCTGGCTGCTCTCTTGACACAAACAAAATTCATCTATTAATCAAATAGGTTTCGATGGGAATTTCCTAAGATTTCAACATGCGGAAGCTCACAAGATACAGTAAGTCACTCGTTTTTTGACTCAATCTTGACTCCTGGTGACTATCTGTATTAGTCCCTAAAGTTTTCTTGGCAAGGTGTTCAGAAATGGTTTGCCACTGCCTCTTTCCTAGGGTGAGAGTAAGTGACTGGCTCAGCTGGCTTTGTGCCTAAGGTAGGTCTAGAACTCCTGGTTTCCCAGTTTCTAGCCTGATGCCTTAACCATTACACCAAACTGGCTCAAACATTGAGATAATTTACAGACTTGATAAAAGAGAAGCCAATTGCAAGATTTAAGGTTTCCTCAAGTCACAATCTTCATTAGGCATTCGGCATGTCAGGAAAGAAGTAGCGAAAGAGAGAAAGCATAGAAATATTCCTGCACCACTTTCATTGCAGGAACTGTGACATCCCTTATTATGAAACCTAAGTAATTTGTAGACCTCCTCACTTTAGAATAATAATAACAACAATAAAAATAACAACAGTAATTATTGTTATAATAAGTCAGCATAGCCATTGTTTTATTCCCCAAAATTTCATTTTCTCTTTTGCCTTCTCTTCAGAAAGAACAAAGCTCTATAACTCAAAAAGAAATTGAAATGAAGAATAACTGAAGTTCTAGAGCAGCACAAAAACAACATTGAAGCTTATTACAAGGAAACAGCTAGCACAAGTATTAATAGATACCAATATTGTAATATCTAATACCATCTGATTACAAGAAACAAATCAAGTAATTTGCAAACATTAATTGCTGTTGGATGCTGGATTCTAAATCAACAAACAAGAAAAGACACCAAACAGTGAATACCAAAATGGAAAATCAGGTGGGCATTTTCAGAGGTAATCCAGAGACTGTCTTAATATCTGCAAAATTGTCTGGCTTGATTCAAATGACTATCTTTAATTACATCATTTTAAAAACAACAGCTTCTGGATAGTAGAACAGAAACATTTCATTGGGCAATAAATAAGAGAGCCTTGGCCACTGACATTCATGGGAAAACATGCAGAAATAGAAAATGCTGATTAAATATACACAGAAAGGTTGGGTGGAAGAAAGATGGGATGTATTCATTGATTCAGAATTAGCCTTCTCTAAACTGGAAGGCCTCAGATACATGGACTTCAAAGCTCAGAATTCAGAACTAGTATAATCATTGAAGAGAATGTTTGGTTAAACATCCTTGTTTAGAAATCATGATTATTCAGGCAATCACTCACAGGAGGAAGAACCTTAAGCTACAGACATAATGGGATAAGAGAGCTCACGGAATGCCCAATTACCAAGATAATTTTTATCTTAGTAGCAAATTAGTTTGTCTCCTCCCTAACCTTCTTTCCTCTTACTTCAAACGAATCCACGTGGGCAGAACAGGTCAAGTGGTTTGAGAGGAAGGAGGCATCTTTGCTGTCTTCCTCTTTAGTAAGTTTTGCCTGAAATTTTTTGAGGGTGACAAGAGGAAGTCATTATATTTAACTAGAACAGAAGAAAAACAGAGGATGAGTAATTGACTCACATGCAAATGTAAGAAAAGGAGGTGCCAGTTTTACGAAAAGAAACAAAACTACCTGAACTAAGATGTGGATTTTTATCAACAGAACAAACATGCACATGCACAAACATACACACGCATACACAAATATGAAAGAAACTGCTGTAGCAATGTGGAAACAGTAAAAACAAGACTTTTGAAATATTCTTTATACATAGAGAAGGTACTGAAGAAAATTCTAGAGGGATAAATGGTTAAAAAAATTTCTGTAACTTAAAGTTTTATTTAAGAAGTATTTGTAGCTTCACTGACTCCACTAAATGGAACACTATATACCCCAGGATCAGCCTGCCTCTCAACCTGCTGGCTTTTCATAAAGCCTGAAGATCTGGATGTGCTCCGGGGTCTCAGGGTCAGGAGATTGAATGCCCGTTGAGAGATCTTTAATAATGGTTTTGTTTGGATTTATCTTCTGTGACCACTATTAGTTTTTTTCCCCCGCTTTCAGTGAAAAGCTGCATTTGTGAGATGGGTGGCCATATAAATCAATTTAATAAATACGTTAAATAACTGTGTGTTTACATATACGTAAACACACAGTTTACCTGCGGCCAATCATAAAAGGCTATTCGATGATGCATAGGTATGAAGGTGGGATGATAAAACCTGCTGCAGGTGCCTCGGGGGGGAAAAATCAGCATCTTCAGATAGACAGCGTGTTCATACAACAAGCCTGAATTTTCATATCACCATCATAGCACGTATGTGAATAGCAGTGTAGGGATGTGTTAGGCTCCATCTTTTAATTTTATAGGTTGAATGTTATGGGTTGAAAAAGGTAGCTATTTGGATTTCACTGCTTCCTCCCATTTTTTCCTTGTGCTGGTCATCAAATAAAAACTACTTTACTTACCCCATCTTTCCTTTTTCTGAAAGGAATGAACGTTATCATAGTAAAGTAGTAACAATGTGATTTTTCTATAGAAACAATTTAATATTAATATTCATTTGATAATATTCATTTGATTCATCATTGTATAAATAAAAAACATCCTAGAAAGGAATTTAAAGAATTCTGGCCCACAAATGTAAAGGAAAGTTACTGATATTGTTAATTTACATGCACTAGAACTTTAGCAACACTATTTAAGTATAATGCTGTATTTAGCAGTCCAAGCAGTTCACATATTCTAAAAACCTCATATACGTTTTTATTATCACTAGGTGGCAGTAATAAAGCGTAATATAATAAAGTGTATATACATATACATATAATAAAGTGTATATACATATATATATTAAGAATGAATGCAAAGTTAGTGGAAGAAAATAATCCCAAGGCTAAAATTAAAGACATTACAACTAGAGGGGGAAGCTATTTGTTAGCAACGCCATCTATTGAGAATTAATTCAACTGAAACTCTTAACATGATTTAAAGAAAGGCAATTCTTACCTTAGCAGCAAACCTAAGTCCAACCTTGTCAGCTTCAGCTTCTAAGGTCCTGTTGTATGGCATATTAAAAAGTAACTAGAATGAAAGAGGAAAAGTATCCCAGTGTTTATACTTGCTACTTTTTGAAATAAACCAGTTTCTTATCAAAAACTGCCTGAAAAATTACCCTGCTGAATGCAAGATTGTATTTTTTAGCAATATAAGTAGAGATGATTAGTGAGTAGAATCAGTGGTGGGATTCAAAAACTTTTACTACCAGTTCTGTGGGCGTAACTGGGTGGGCCTGGCTTTTTTTTGCAGCCCCCACCCATTTTGGGGAGTTTCTTAGCCACAGAGGAGCCTCTGGGGGGACATTTTTGCTCCCCTAAGGGGCTCAGGAAGAAAAGGAACAGAGCATGGAAGGGGTACGCAACACCCCTCCAAGCTCCGTTTTGGGAGCTTCCTAGCCTCAGAGAAGCCTCTGGGGGGCATTTTTGCTCCCCCAAGGCTCCTCTGGGACTCAGGAAGTAAAGGAACAGAGCATGGGAGGACCATGCAGCACCCCTCCAAGCTCCTTTTTGGGAGCTTCCTAGTCTCAGAAGAGCCTCTGGGGGGCGCGTTTTTGCTTTCTTAAGGCTCCTCTGGGGCTTTGAAAGGCAAAATATGGAGGCGGGGGCTGAGCTCCTCCTTCCATTTTTTGCCTTCCTGGGCCTCAGCAAGGAGAATCCCAGCACAGCTGATCTTATCTACAGCTGATTATCGGGAGGGAAAAAAAGAAATACCTTAGGCGAATGTCAGGCAGGCAGGTGGGGTCAGCGAGCATTGGGCGGGAGGGCGACCGGATGGGGGGCATGGTCAGCCAGAACTTACTACTGGTTTGGTGACTCACGCCAAATTCTTGCTACCGGTTCACCCGATCCGGTGTGAACCAGCTGAATACCACCAAATACAATTAAAAAAGGGAAAAAATGTTTCGGAGCACACATGGAGAGCAGGTTGGGCCCATCTGCACCTCCTTAAAGCAAGTGCTTTTTTTCTTGGATTTATGAGATTTGGAAAAGACATGGCTTACTTTTCTTCCAAACAAAGCACTGGACTCTCAACCCTCTACAATCCTACCTCAAGGGTAGGAACTACCTACCTCAAAGGTATAGATTTATTATTTGTTTATTGAAATATACCCCACTGACATCCGAACAGACTCTTTTCGTAGCTTACATTTGGTTTAGTGGTTAAGGCACAAGTATAAAAATAGGAAAGTGTGAGTTCAAATTCCACCTTAGCCATGAAAGCCGGCTGGGCAACTTTGGGCCAGTCACTCCCTCTCAGCCCACCCACCTTACAGGGTTGTTGCTGTGAGGAAATAGGAAGAGGGGGTGTTGGATATGTTCACAATCTTGAATTATTTGTAAAAATAATAAAGATGAAATATAAATAAATATCCCAGATTAAAACACAATATATATAAAATAATCCAAAAATAAACACAAAAACTCCACTAAAAATACATAGCTACTGCCATTTCTCAAACACCCATTTACCAGAAAAAGCACTCCTTCTGGGCTTTGGCCCTCCCAACCTCCCCAAAGCAAGGCAGTTGTTTTGTGGGCTGGTAAGATCACAAAAGCAATCACATAACCTTGGGACACTGCAACCATTTTGAATGCATGCTGATTGCCAAGCATCCAAATTTTGATCATATGAGTATGGAGATGCTGAAAAGGTTGTTATGTGCAAGGACCTATTATAAGTTATACTTCTTTCAGTGCAGTTGTAATTTTGAACAGTCATGGTAGAAGTTACTGGTTCCATTTTTCAGGTATAATAAAAAACAAAAATCTATCCAAGATAAGTCCCTGATCAAATCTGTTTTTAATCTCTTAATTGTTTGTAAACTACAAATATAAAGTAAAAATTTTTACTTATACATATTATAATGAAATGGAAAATAACTAAGGCACTAGCCATGTCTTTCCCAGTTATCTGTGGAATGTGAGAAAAGGCTTTATTTATGCACTTATACATTATTATATTCTCTGTAAATTAAAAAAAAACATTAAAATACATTGACACCATTAAAAAAAAGTAAAAAAAAAAAAAACTACCATAACATATGAAACAGTAATAAGGTGCCACCAAGTAATATCAAGGCAAGATGACCTGAATATGAACTGTATAATTCTGTGGTCAGTTATCCTTATTAGTTGCTTTTCATCCCTGGTTCTGTATTGTCTTTTAACCCTACTAACTGTATATATTGATTTTGTAAGTACCTCAGAGTCTTCAACTAGTGTGGTATATAAACCTAAGTTAATAAATGAACCCATAAATCTCTAAAGATCTTTAAGGGCATAGGAAATGCAAAAAAGAAAAGAAGATTCTAAAATCATTCTTTTCAACTAGAAATGAATCAACGACAATATGAAAGTCACACAAAACCATGGTGTTTTGTTGCTATAAATCTAAGTTTGTGTTTCTCCACCTCAGCAATTTTAAGATGCACAGATTTTAGTCAAAGAATTCCCCAGTAAGCAATATTCAATCTCTTAGTATGAATAGGAATTCCTTAGTACTAACAGGAAACTTTTATTAAGGGTAAGAATAGCACATCCACACAATACCTTTAGAAACTAGGAAAAGCCAAGCCTCGCCCTAGAGATTTCCCTGGTACTGCCTTTTAGAAAAAATATATATATATGCTACCCTGAATTTTTCCATTTCTGCAACATGAAGAGAAGGAAGCTGCCAGATATACACATGAAGCAAAGAACTGGGCTTGGCATCTTTTGAACTATAAAGAAAGCTCACTCTGACAGTTCTTTCAGCTAATTTAGGCTGGGCAACTGAATTACCTTTTCCTACTTCTCTGATTTTATTCCTGACTGGCAGGAAGAACAAGTGTAGTAAGAAGTTTTACAGGAAGAATTTATTCTCTACTTTGTTCCAGATGAATGAGCTTTGCAGCATTCAACCACAAGAAGCCAAGTTCTGGATTATTTCTGGGTGATCGGGTTAAAGGAATAACATAAATAAAAGAAGACAGCTCAACGACAAACTGCACAGCATTCTTCCAATAGTTAATGCCACCACAAATGAGGGCTGCTACAACTGAATTTAAATTATTGGTTTTAGAAAAGTCTTACATCACTTGGTAGAATATATGCAGCTGCTGGAACAAAGTTTGTTTGTTTTTTTTTAAAAAAACTGTTATTATTTCAAAGAATTTGCAAAGAAAATAAAAGAATATTACTGTGAATGTATTATAAAATGTTGCCATTAGTGTTCTTTTAAAAGACACGTACACGGAAATCAGAACCACAAAAATGCCCTGACATACAGGAAAACTTATCTTGCAAGGACACGACAACTTTAGCTAATCACGCCATAGATAACGCCCGGCTAGCTTGAAAAATCCTTGAGACATGTCAGTGATATATAGTCATGATATATGAGCTATGCATTCCCTTGTTCTGTAGATATTCTTATATGGCATAAACTGCTTATTTCTTTGTTCTTTGTACTCCTAACCCCTCCCTACCTAAAGAACACAATAAAGGAGGTTGTAGCAGAGCAATCAGGGCCAGGACCACTCCATCTGCCCCAGGTGCGATGTGCTTCCTCACTTCAAGCATCTAAATGTCCGGTGTCTTTTCTTGGTGCCTAAATTCTGGTCCACCCTCGCGAGGGTCCCGCCAAAACTTAACGGACTAGAAGAAGGTCTGCCGGGCCGGTCGCTCAACGCGACATATTACATTCCCTCTCAGTTCTCACAGTCCAAAGTTAAGAAGTATGTATGTATGTATGTATGTATGTATGTATGTATGTATATATAGTGTCTTTCACGAATTAGTCCACTGCTTCAAAAAAGAGAGCCAGTTTGATCTAGTAGTTAAGACTCCAGGTAAGAAAGCAGGAGATTGTAAATTCTAATCCTGCCTTAGCCATGAAAGCTAGCAGGGTGACATTGGGCCAATCACTCTCTCTCAGTCCAACCCACCTCACAGGGCTGTTGTTGTGTGGAATATAGGAGGAGGGAGGTATACTGGATATGTTTACCACCTTGAGTTATTTGTAAAAACAATAAAATCGGAATACAAATAAACAAATATTGAGTAATCTAGTGAAGTGTGCATCATGTGGCCTACCAATTAGCAGGCAGCAGGATTCCCAGGCATACTAGTTCTTTGTCATAATGTCAAAAGAATGAACAAGTATGGGTGAAACAAAGGTGAAAGGGACAGCATTTGAGACATCAGACTAAAAAAAAAATCTCATGATCCACTATGGATCAAAATAGGACCAATCTAATAAAAAGAAATAGATCACAGATGTGATCCTGGTTAATATCCATACTCATTATTTTTTTAATCAGGGAGGTCACATTCTTCACACCAGCCTATGGAGAAAAGTCATTAAGACTTGCAGTATCAGCTATTCACTGAATCTAATCTATAGTTTCGCCCAGCATTCCGAAATGCAACAGCTCTCTGGATCAGGCTTGAATCTATGGTTTGCAGCACCTTGTTTCCAACAAGATCTGCCATCTTTGAGACAGAAGGGATTTCAAACTAATCTGGGAATTAGTTAAACTAAAATGTAAGATACAGTGCAGGATTCAGTTAACTTACCTCTTGAAACCTGCTCTGGATCCACTGGCCTATCACAGCTAAACTGTCTCGAGGAGAGACAGCCCATATCATGGTGAGCAGAATAAGGGAGAAGAAGTCCAGGAAGTGCATCAAACTTGCTTTTTCTGCCTTCAAACGAAGGGGGTGGGGTGGGGTGGAATAAAAATACTGTTTTAATTCTTCTCTCATGGTTCGGTTTTCCTATATTTTAGTCCTGAAATAAAACTTAAGGACAATGTTTAAAGTACTGATTCCTCATTAACAATGACAGCCCAAAAATACAATCAAATTACCTCAATAAATAAATAAAAAAGATGAAGCAGAAGGCTCAGCTTCCTTATGCTTGTTAAAATGACGGGAAAAAACATGCACCAACCATCTGGTAATTAGTTTAAGAATGTAAGAAAATATCTGCTGAATCAGGCCAATAGTCCATCTAACACAAACATTTTATGTCACAGTGGCCACTCAAATGCATTCAGAAAGCTTACCACGTAGGAAGACATTTTCTCTGTTCTCATATTCTCCCTCCAAACCATATTACCTATAATTCACTTTTAACAATGGCTTCAAACTCAAAAGTGAGTATTTTAACCGTGAAATATTTGGCACCTTGTCTATTGTGAACTAAGTGATTAAGACTAACCCAGTTTCTTAGTGCAAAGTATCAGTCTATCCCAGTTCACTGCAGAAAATATGGCAATCTCGACATTTATCCTGACAGTTACATTTATCCTGATGGAACCATTTTTAGGTTAACATTTCTTTAAAAAAAAAAAAAAAAACTAAATAAAACTTACAGCATGTCCCAGAATAACATGAGCAATTTCATGTCCCAAAATGAATGAGAGCTGATTGATATCTGACACGGCATTTAGCAAACCAGTGAAAACGAACACTTGTCCATTCTGTAGGCAAAAGGACAAAATAAACATTTAGACAAGCCATTAGGTGTTTTATTCTTTCTCTCTCCCTCTCCCTTAATTATGCATCATCTTTTCAGTTATTACTTACTGGAAGTACAAAAGCATTAATGTTAGGCTCTTCTACCACATGGATAGTCCATGTAAATTCAGAGAATCCTGGAATGTCCTTGTTGCTTTCAGTTAAATGAGTGACAACTTTCTTAACCACCTGGTAACGGGGATCTTTTTCTGGCAACATTTTATTCTGAAACTGTAGCATCCACTGAAATATTTAAAAAAGATGGTGGGAAAAAGAGGAGGGGAAAAAGCACAGTATATTAATTGTTCCAAATGGCTCAAACTACAGCATAGATATGTCTATGAAGGAGACTTAATAAACACATGAGATAATCACGCCATAGTCTGCTTGAGATAAAGTTTTGGAATTTGAATAGACTGCTTTTATGGGGAAGTTTTGTTTTTTTTACCTTGGTAAAAGAAAGTAAAACTTATGGAATAGCATCCTCATCAGGGATATGCAACCTTGATAACTTTAAGACTTCTGGACTTCAACTCCCGAAATTCCCAAGCCAGCATAGAAGTTGAAGTCCACAAGTCTTAACGTTACCAAGATTGGATACCCCAGGTCTACTCATTCTTACAGCTTTCATCACAACACATCAGATAAGGGGTAGGACTTGTTTAATGAGACTGCAATATTGTTTAGATCACTTAAGACACACTATGTCCCCCTCCACACAGTCTCCACCAAACATAACCTACGAACAGTCTTTAAAATCAAAAGGAAATACACCCTTGCGGTCGCTACAATTCAGCTCCATACCTTTCCCCTGTATTTCAAATTAATCACAAGCAGCAGACATGAAAAAAAAATCTTGTCTGTTTAACACCCTGAACTGTTATGTACCAAAGAGGGTGCCAAGCTAATTGATCCACTGAATTGTCTTAATAACGAAGGTGGAACAATAGTTCCCATTACAAAACCCTGTTAGGAAATGCTAAAAATCAGGAACCACAGTTGCATTAGAGTGCCTTTATAAAGTAGTTTCTCCTTTGATGCTTTAAATATTCTTTGTTCCTCTCATTCTCTTCATTTTCTCTTCCTTTCACTTCTATTACCAATTGAAGCCTTCACCACACAGAAGACAGTCATCATATATACAGAAAAATGCCAGTCAAATCCTGCAGGGCAACCAAGACAGATAAGCAGAAGAAGGGAGAATTCTTGCTGCAAATAATAATTTTCTTCCCAACTACCTCCCGTAGCCTTTGACTTCTGCAGCACATAAAAATGGTGTCTTGCCTCAAGGGTGTCATGTAACCATTTCTCCCCAAACAGCAAGAAACTGTGCTTCCACAACAGGAAGCTCAATTCAACTTTCAGCATTTTGACCTATCCAGTACATTCTTGGATCAAACCTTATTTTTAAATTATTTTTGATCAGGCAAATTTAAGCTTCTGGACAATAACTGTAAGCCAAGGTAAATGAACAGACAGAGACAAAATTACTGGGGTTACTTTTCCCCCTGCCCTGCATATCTCTGTGGCATTGTATTTCACTGTTATACTGTGATCCCAGAGGCAGCAGTTCACATACTTAAACACTTAAACATATGAGGCAAGCCACAATCCTGACGTAACCAAGGTTAGCTAGAAATTGTAGGAGCCAACTTTGCCACTGCTCCTGGCACCTTATGAAGCTTAGTTATCAGAGGCAGCAAAACTACAATTTCCTGACTCCTGTCAGGAGTTATTCTTCTAAATCTTGCTTGCAAGGGAAGACCAAACTCTGTCAAAATGCCCTGCCCAGTCTGACATTCTACTGAAGCCAGAGATGAGGAAAACTTCCCTAGGAGTGGCTCAAAGTTGTCAAACAGCCACACCAACTTCCCTGGCATTTTGAAAACCCAGTGATCAAGAGAGAGCAAAACCCACAAGGCCAAAACAGGGGTGAATCTTATATTAAGCTGGATGTCCCAAGTGGAAAATTAACTCAACAGTTTCTGTGCAGGATGATTTCTGCATTGGTTTAGTGTAAAGTAGACCCTTTACTGAAGAACATGGCTGCTGCTACGCTATCTTTCTGCTATTTTTGCTATTTCTGCCTCAAAACAGGTACAAGGAACATATTTTAAAATGTCAAGGTTACAAAACAAAGGGTCTGTTCAAAAGGGTTGACAAATCCTGCTATTTTCACAACACTTTATTTAAAAACCTCAGTGCTTTATAGTCTATGATGAACTTTTTTCAAGCAGAATCTCAAGGCAGCTGAAATCAAGAAAGTTCACTAAGAAACCTGAAGCATATGCCTTCTTAGAATCATCATCAAAATTAAATCGGAGCTGATTCACAGAGGTCTAAACATACTTTTTGCAGATATTGAACTTATTTTTATTTATTTAACCAATTTATACAATTGCACATCTCACTAACAAGCAATTCTGGGCAGCGTACAACAGATCTAGAAACAGTTAATAAATATATTAAAAAGTATAAAAACCAAATTAAAGTAAAGAATAATAGATGAAGGGACGTTAAAAATATTTTATCATCGGCATCAAGCCAATTGAGTGTCATCAGCATATTGATGATACCTCACTGCATGGCAATGGATGAGCTCATCCAGGCGACTCATGCAGATGTTAAATCAGAAGGGGAGAGCATACCACAGAGCAGGGACAGAGGATGGAATCTCTCCTCTGCAATCACCACTGACTGGAACCAACCCTGCAGAAAAGAGGTGAACTGGCATAATACCATGCCACCCACCCTTAATATTATGATTGATGGTATTGAAAGCCACCAGGATGGACACAAAGCCACCATCCTGCCAATACCACAGATCATCCAAAAGCACAACCAATGCCATTTCCATACCATATCCAGGTCTAAATTCTGGTTGAAGAAAATTGCAAATAATTCATCCAACTTCTCTGAAGTTGTTGTATAACCACCTTCTCAAACAACTTCCTCAAAAAAGGAGAGGATGGATACTGGATGGAAGTTTGGCCAGCATCAGGGAGTCTAGTGATGGCTTTTTAAGGAAAGGGTGTGTGATAACCCGGGGCATGGCACAAAGGCAGCATAGTCAAATAAACAAGAAGAGTCCCTTTAATACCTCCAACTTTGCCCCCAATGTCCAGGTTACCTTCAGCTGGAAAAAAAACAGTCTTTAAGTGGAGGAAATTCAGTCCAAAAATGAAGTACATACAAACTGCAAATAAAAATCCACACAAACCACACTGCAGCAATTAACTTGACAAGGCAGGATAAGGAATTGCAGACTTGAAAGGCCAGAAAAACACACACAGCTGGGAAGACGCCAGGAACCCAGAGAAGCCTCAACAATAACAGATAACTCACAATTTACTTCCAACAATTTTGCTGTGCGTAGCTTCCCTTTTTAAATACTGTGTTACCAGCTGCAGCTAATGAAGGGAATCGGGGCCCTTTCCTCCCCCGTAAGCCACACAACTCAAGTTGCTCCCTTCTCCGTTCCTCCCTGTGTGCCCTAGGATGAAGAGGGGTTGGCCCTGAGACTTCCTCTGAATTCCCTCTGCCTTGTTCAACCTGTCTCCTGCTCTGCCCAGCCGGACTTTGCCCTTCCCCAGTTTCTTCCACAGCCAACAGAGCCACACTCCCACTCCCTGTGAGCTGATTGGCTTCCCCCTCGGAATTAGATTCTGACAGGAACATGACAGGGTGAATGAAAAACTTCTTAAGATGTAAAGGAACAACTCTTCCCTACTGAAAGAAGAATTCACCACCGCTAGAAGCCACCCGCACGACACGTCCTGGGACACTTTCACAAGTCAAGAAGGGCATAGATACTAGCAAAAGAATATCCTTAATTTCTACCAACCCTGATTTTGATACTCAATTGAAAGCCTGCAAAGATATATCCTCTCTAAGATGGGGCATATGTCTTTTCAAACATTAAAGAATTATCATTATTTCTAGTCAGCTTAATGAGAGAGAATAGTTGTTATAAAATAACAATGTCTGTGGGATTATAAATTATAACAGTTAAAGCAAAAGCATTAAGTTAAAACCTATTAAAATTACAACATGCTATAAAATGGATGAACTCAATGGACTTAATATATTATAGCACTTTGAGAAGAAATGTCATTCTAAAAGAAGGGGTCTTCAAACTGGACAGCTTTAAGACTTGTGGACTTCAACTCCCAGAATTCCTCCTCCAATCATGTTAGCTCAGGAATTCTGAAAGCTGAAGTCCACAAGTCTTAAACTTGCCAAGTTTGAAGACCCTTGTTTTAAAAGAACAAGAAACAAATGTACTGTTTACCTTAATAATTACCTACCATGTTATACTCAATTTCTGTCATTTCTGCAAACTGATCCTTGTGAAATACTACAAGCCGAGTGCGTCCAGTTATTGGTGTCTCCTCCAAATGTGTAAAATAAAAAAGGATAAATATAACTCCTAAGCTTGAAATTCCAAGGGTTATCTTCAATTTATTTCTTCTCACAGCTTCTTTAAATAACTCCTTCTTGTTTGGAGGAAGTCCACGCCACCATTTTCTTATGCTCCTAGAAGACTCAAATATTACAATTTTCAAACAACTGTCCCTAGATTGTTAAAATATATAATCTTGAGTATAAATTATATCCAGATGAGAGGTTCACAACTAATTTGTCTATTATGAAGCAAAGAAAAACAGATAACGTGCAATCGTTTCTTACTATAGCACAATAAATCAATATCCTGCCAATTTCACCTAAGGACTGCAAAGCAAGCTTTACATATTGGTAAAAAAATCACTGAGTCTCTGTAAAATAATAAATATTTATTTTATCATACTTTAAAAATATTACTTGTAATAAAGGATTCAAATGCATTTAGCCACTTCAACTTCTTATCCATAGTATAAAGAAACATTTTCTTGTGTAAATTTGCACGAGTAAAATAAGTGTTTATTTTATACTTATGCATGATATACTAATTATCAAAAGTAGAAGAATAATCTATATTTAAGCCACAAATCAGTTGAAATTTTAAATATTTAGGGTGCACATTTAGTATTTCTATGTATTTTTTTTTACAAACTAACAAATAACACACCATATTTAATGCATGAGAACTTAATAGACAGAAGCTCCTATAAACCCAAGTGAAGAAACTGGCTGGAACTTTTGGCAATCCAAGTTTTACAGAACAAAGTGGGAACTGATTTCATATCTCCAATTTGTAGCAATAAAATGGTACATGTGACTGATGTAGACCTAACAACTGATCCCAAGCAGAAGTAAGTGAGCTGTTTTTTTTTCTGCTTTTTAACCAAGACCAAAATGCTACCATATAATGAGCTACATCAGTAACTTTAAAAGAGCTACAAGAAACTCAACATTATTTTCTTGCATACCATAAGCTTTTATCAGAACTGCTCTTTTGTAAATACACCACAAACTTTACAAACAATTATTCCTAGGTTATTTCTTTTTAACCAGGACAAAGTTGATTGGTTACCTCCCAAGGATGATAGCAAAAAGCTTTTGTACTGGTTTCAAGATCATCAGTAAGAGTGGAGCTGGAGCAGCTTTCAGTATTGATGATCCGTGAAAGCATCTGAAGGTCTGGATATTCTGAGTAGAAACCTCTTGTAATCTTTGAGACATAGTAGCTTCAAATAATACACCTTTTCTTCTTGCTTTTTGCTGAGTGAGTATACAAGGCCTTCTAAAATAGCTGCATCTGGTTGTACACATTTCTACGTTTTTAGGATCCAGAGGCCATCTGTGGGTTCTATTCATGATGTTTTCATAGATTCTGGAATTGTCTCTCCACAAATAAAATCCAATGTTCTTTTTATTCCCTGCTTGGCACTTTGTCAATTGATGCTGGACTACATTTAAAGCTTTATTGGAAAATGTGTAAGGATTAACGCATTTTCCCCAATTAAGTGAAGATGCCAACTGAATTAAAATACAGTTTCTTGAGCCACCAAAGGAAGCCATCTCTCTATCGTTGAATTTTGATATCTAAATGAAGATAATAAAAATATAATGTTACAAAAGAAATAATGAATTTGTAAGCATGTGATACAATGAGGGAAAGCAAATCAATTATTTCATGTAAGACTGATAGACCTGAGTGCTACATCATAAAACTGCCTAGCCTTGGACAGTCATTCTAGGATTCATAAATGTTGTTTATAAAGACGGGAACAAAAAGTCCATTAGTTAATTTTTAACTAGTTTCCAGATAACAGTTAACATCAGTTTACAAGCCAAATCTATACTCTTTATAAGTCAACGTTAAGCCAGAATTCCACCATCTGGGCACACAACTTAATACAAGGCTTAATACAAATCAGTTACTTGCTGAGATGGCGTTCATACAAATTAAACAAATATATATATATAAAATACTAACAAGGTTCCAAACAAGAAGTATGAAAAAAGAAGGACCAGACCTAGGGTACATTCCTAGGAACTAGCATGTAAACCTGGACAATATGCTTCATAGGATTTTTCATTCATAAAGGTTGCTCTAAGACAGATCATGTTGGGTATACTTGTGATGCAACATGATCTAGGGATCAAGAAAAAGCCAAGAAGGCCAAACAAGGAAACTCCTGATGTTGAATCATCAGCTTGTCTGAGTTAACTTTTCATAACTTTCAACACAGCCATGACTGAAATCCTGCTTGTGTGGAGAACCCACTCCTTGTTATTCATCGCATACACAGAAAACAGATTTTAATAGCAGGCAACAACTAAAGGGAAAGGACAACTGCATGATGCATTCTTGCCCTTCCATGGGATGCAATGGGATGACATAACTAGATTCCAACCTTTGTAGTTTTAGATTTTGTTCCATTATTTTAGTACAATATTTCAAAACTGCTAATCCCTTTAAATACAATTAAAAATGGCAACAGTTAAGAAATAAAGCAGGACTTTGGAAACAGGAAGCAAGGCTGAAGAAGTAGTGAAAGCAAAATTAGAGCAGAGTTTAAGGGAAGGAGAAAGTGGATGGCAGCAAATAGACAAAAAAGTTACAGGAGACAGAAAGAAAATAAAAGACTAGGGATTTCAAGCAAGCTTAATTTCATACCTTTTATGGATTTGTATTTTATGCTAAGCCTGAAGTCATACAACGCAGTTGGTTTGGTTTTGATTCAGGCATGATTCATACTACTGCATTAAGTTTCTGCAATGGGTGAAGACATAATAGATGGCTTAACAAATCACGGATAATGAAATTCTGGCTTAATATAATAACCAATTGAATTGGTCAGAGAAGCCTTAAACTCATTGCTACGCAAGTTACAATTTCTTCACTCCAGCATTTATTTACTACCTACAGGAATGAGATATTTTACAATCTCATGCAACACAACTGTAAATATAATGGAGGTAATATTCCGTGAAGCCCTAACAATGCCCTGATAGTTATATCATTAAAGTGCAGCAAGGTTGCCTATAATTCAAGGAACACTCCCCCTCATTAAAAGAAAGGAGGCAATATTCAAAATGCACTTTAGCTAAGGAAAATGATGAGAAACGTGGGGAAATATAGATAGCCTGATGAAAGTGTCAAAAGATGATGCGGAGGGTTAGCAGAGCAAGCAAAATGACAATTGGGCACTGCCCAACCAGGTTTCTTTTTTCAAAATGTGCAAAGTGTCTCTGGGAGACAAAAACCACATAGTACATTTATCTAGACTCCATGCCAATATAATAAGTCACCCATTAAACCAACTGAGAATTAAAAACAAGACATCCTATCATATTTCCATCTCCCTTCTCAACATTAAACATACAAACATGTATTTTAGACTACAAGGTGCCAGTACTTAAAAACAGGGAGAACCTACGATTAAAGGAACCAACCACCCCACTGAACTTGCACATCTGTATTTTGAGATTCCAAACCCAGTGTGGAAAACAAACACCCACATATTCTCCAGCACAGATTATGTAACCAAAGAGCCAAACCGTGCACCTCCAAACTGTAAAGGGGGAATCCCATGTACCCTTCCGGTTTTTCAACTTTCTTGCAATGTCCATGCAAAAAAAAATCTCCACAGTCTGTTTCTATGTCTGACAGAACTAAGGTTACCAATAGAATAGAATATCACAATTTGTGGGGTCATTGGTACTCTGAGCTTATTCTTGTAGACATTTCATTACCCACCTAGGTAATATCATCAGTGCAATACTATGTTACCTACCTGGGTAATGAAACATCTGGATTTGCCAGCTGGACTGGGGGCCCCAAGGGAGGTGCTCACCGTTCCAGCGGGCTGTTAGCTCTTAGATCGATTTTACTATAGCTCTTAATACTATTTTTAACTTTGTGTTGTTTTCATCTTTTAACTATTTGTTACTTGTTTTATAAGTTGTAAGGCCACCCAGAGTATTTTATAAGTTGTAAGGCCACCTTGTAAAGGAGGGGCAACATAAAAATTTAATAAATAAGTAAGATAAAGCCACCAAGCTTAGAGAGCATCAATGACTGCACAGAACTAATGTTCTCTGCTGTTTAAAATAATAATAATAATGGTAGCAAGAACACATTTTGGGAATCTGGTCTAATATATTAGCCTGCCTTGATCCATATTTCCCTCCAGAAATGCTGACTGTGCCACCCACCATCCCGAACAGGAACTGCTGGGAATGACGGGACATGTAATCCAACAGGGGCTAAGGAGCGACTCACTTGGAGAAAGCTGCTTTATGGGACGTAAAAGGCACGAAGTGGGGTTAGAGGCGAAGGATTCGGGCAGCGCTGGCGCCCGTAGAGACTCCGCACCTACCACCAACGTGGGAATGAACCCATCCGACCCGGGGAAACGGCTGAGAGCAGACGCCCCAGGCGGCGGAGGAGGAGGAGGGGCCGAAAGTTTTACAGCTCGTCCTTCTTCAAGTTCTGCCTTCCCCGAAACCGAGAGAACTCAGACGCGGGCGAAGGGGCTCAAAGGGGGCGCGGAAAGAAAGGGGCTTGCGACCGCAGGTCTATAACCCATTCGACACCCCTCCCCTCCCCCCAAAAAGAGGCGGTTTTCTCGGAGCCTCAGAGCCCCTTAGCAGCCCCTCCATTTGTCCGTCCCGTTCAACGTCTTTGGCTGCGCTGAAGGCCGAAGCTGGGCACTCGCTTCGGTTTCCTTCCGGGATTGAGGGCGGAGCGTCGCAGGGAAAGCCTCTCGACTCGTGCTCTAGTGGCTAAGTGGCGCCCAAAGGAGGGACGGTCGCAAAGCTTACTTGGACATGCCAGGACTGGTCAATAAACCTTGCTTAGTTTATTGCCAGGGCAGAACTGCCTGGCCCTGGAAATGCCCTTCATTACCCGACCTGCCTTGCTATTGCAACATTTTTTATTTTATTCCTTACTTCACAAATGCTGGGTCCTTTTCTACATCGAGAGGGTGGTGTTGGGTTTCCCCCTTTTCCACAGCAAGGTGGAACAAGCATCCTTTGTTTCGTTCCGGCAATCGTTAAGATAACTAGGATTTAAATGAATTTTAAGGAGAAAACGTTCCATCTTATTGCATTTATATAAAAATTGGGCATGCTGCGGGCCTTTCAAGAACAAGTTTTTCCAGACTGTCTGATACATTTGGGGAGGGGGTTCTCTAAGAGAAATAATAAATAAAACACCGATTCTGTGCGCGTGAGGGTTTTTTCTCTAGATCTCTAGTCCATAGTTGGATAATCTTTGTTAGGACCAACTCAAATGTTGTGCAAGTTGAGAAAAGTATAAGAGCTCTTTTGTAAAGTAAGGAATGACAACCAGAGGTGAGAAATAATGTGCACGTTGCCAAGAGGCTGTATTACTTCCTTTAAATTTCTTGCTTTTACAAATGAAAACAGGCAATATCTAGAAAACTGTTATTATGAATAAAGGAATAGAATCTGGAGGAACATTTCAAACTGTCATCCCTCAAAAGTATATAAAAAGACCTAGCTGACCAGTGGGTTTTTTTTTCTTCTGCTTAAAATCTTTTATTCAGTCTCCGGTTTCTAAAATCATCACACTTTTTTTTGATTTGCGATAGCTAGGATAGCAAAAAAAAAGTGTTGTTTCCCATGAGAAGCTCTTTATACTTTTGTAAAATCAGGAAACCTGTAATAAAATGTGGCCCTAATATTAAATATCCATGGTTTATTTGGCCATCTTGATAAAAATTTGAATCTTCTGTTCATGTACCTGGGATCTTATATCACCTATGGGCATATGAAGTGTACCTAATGGGGTTTATTTATTTATAACATGTATACGCATGTATATAATATGTATATTACTTCAAGGTAACTCTGGGCAGCTTACAATCAAATCAAATTACCTGGCAATTTAAATAATTTTGAACCTTATGTTTTTTTTTTTTTTTAAAAAAACACCCTTGATTGACAAACCTATATATTACAATCCAAGCTAGTCACCAAATATAATATAGATAATTATAGGATAATTTTACTAAATGCAAACATGAATACTACTTTATAGGTAAATGTGGCATGTGTAGACATACAATTAGAAATTTATTACTGCATTTTTTTTTTAAATATACAGCTAGATCAAAAGACATTGTAAGTAGTCATTATAAGCAGTGGCTGTTCTTGAATTTTAATGAGGAAACAGCACCTTTATTTTGAAGATGAAACTTCAGCTCAGAAACTCCTCTGATCAGCGAACAACTAGTGATTAGTGTAGGTTTAGGGAGTCCAGATTTTCCTGGCTCAATCATCTCACATGATCATTATGGGGGAAAATGAGAGAAGATAATATGTGCACTAATTATTGAGATCACTGTCATTGTGGTCTACCTACTAAAAGACCCTGACTGGGAAGTCCCACAATTGTAGCTAAATTTTTCACCATAACTATGACGATTAGAATGCTTTCCATCTGATTGTTTCCCCAGATGTATTTAATTCAGGCATGAGTAGGTTTTCATGTGCTGGCTAATGTATTTTTTTAACTTTTCTGAATGTAGTCTATAACCATATAGTTCAATAAATAAAAACTGTTGAGTGTGCTATCTTGAACTGAAGGAAAGATGGGGATATATAGATCTAATAGATATAGTTACACAATTTGACTTCCTTGGATCTTCTAATAGGTTGGAAATTCCTTAACATGCTAACTTCCAGATACATTGGATTTTGACTCCCAATACTCTTAGCCTGCAACATTAAGATGTGTTTCCCCATGTTTAAAATAAGGAGTCTTGCCATCAAAAGAAAAGCACACCACATGACTTCCTTATAAAGCAGAAGCTGGCATCGTCTGTTGCCATTGATTATGCTGAGTGAAAACATATTTTCATGGCAGCAGTATGTTCTGCTATCATCTTTCACAAGAGGACAACTCAAGTTCTCATTTCTTAATTATATTTCAAAAGAAAGCTTCTCAACCCTTTGCTAGGAGCCTTTTTAATGAAAGTAAGATATTTTAACATTTTTTGTTAAAATACATTTTGTATTGAATAACTGTGCCTTCAAAGAGAGAGGATGGGAAGTATATGCATTAATTTCCCCCCCACTTTTTGCCATGTTGAAATTTTCACCCAGTTCAAGAATTGAAACTAAGATAGCTTTTTTAAAAAATTTAATGTTGAAAGTAGCCCACAATAACAATAACAGAGTTGAAAGGGACCTTGGAGGTCTTCCAGTCTAACCCCCTGCCCAATAATAACAACAATCACATACACTGTAATACACACACATATATATATATTCATACAGACATTGATGCCAAAGAAGAATTGCCTGAAAAATGGAAACAAATGTCACCAGTTCTGGATTTAGCTCCAAGATCTCAAAGGAGGAATATAAATCCATTTTCATTCTCTCATTTAGCAATCACCTTGTGGCTTCTTATAATTATTTTCTCAAGTCATGAAGTATGCTGGGAAAGGATTGCAAGTCTATTCGTCCTTCAGGGACTCGAGGCCTTCATGAAAATCAAAATGAGGACCTTGTCAGCTTATCCAGTATGCACAATTTTAACGAGACAAAACTCTGGCATAAGGAATTTTGCTAATGCCACCAAGCCATATTAAAATCTGGAAAAGTCGAATCTCACTATCCTAATAGGCCATTGTAATATTTCTAGATTAATTTCAGCATTAAAGTGAGGTAATTGCAGCACTTAGAAATTTATCAAAACCCCGAGGCAGATCAATGGGGAGGCTTTGAAAATGCTAATTGTACCTGCATGGGAAAGATTATGGTTGTAATAGTATTAACAACCCTATTAAGGAACAGGGAATTCAGGAGCAATTTATAATATTGCCATCATTCTCTGAAGAAGTGGTTAAATAAAAATGTAAGATATAGATTGTTTTATTTTTATTGCTGTTAGAAGATAACTATTTATTGATGCCATCTGCCCTGACTGAAATATACCTCATTTATGAAAAATACTTGTAATTACACTTTTTAAAAAGAATCCCATAAAATAGCAGACAATACAGGGAAATGTCTTCATGGTATTGCAATCCCATTTTTCAACAGTTGTCACTGATATATGATGAAAATTAAGAAGGAAAAATATCCACAATATTAAAACTGTGTTTAAGATCTAACTGCTAACTATTTGCAAGAGAAAATTAAAGTTACATATCTTAGCTCCCTGGGGAAATCCTGGGAGTGAGGCAGAAGCCCTCTGACAATCTTTCAGAACTGAAGAAATACAGTCATGATCCTTGCCATATAATTTTCAAGAGTAGTCCTATGTGGACTGGTGGCAATTATCTAAATGTACAATGTTTAATTGTACATTCGTACAAGCATGCACTTCTTGTCATTGTTGTCACCTGAAGATCCAGTCACAGCATAGTATCAAGGACAGTTCCAAAATGTTCTTAAATGTGCCTACTACTGATAGTCCTCAATTTATGTCTACAATTGGGACCAGAAGATTAATGCCTGGTCATGCCCGATTTTTTGACCATTTTTGTCATGGATGTTAAGTGAATCATTGCAGTTGATAAGTGGACCTTGTGATCCTTAAACAAATCTGGCTTTCCCCATTGACTTTACTTATTGGAAGCCAGCTGGAATGACAGTCACATAACCCTGAGATGCTGCAACCCTCATTAATATATGCTGATCGCCAAGCACCCAAATTTTGATTATGTGACCATGGGGATGCTGCAATGGTTATAAGTGCGAGGACTAATCATAAGTCACTTTTTTTAGTTGCAGGTGTAACTTCAATTGATAACTAAACAACTGGTTGAAAGCTGTAACTTTCCCTTTGGAAAAGTACTTTAGTCTGTTATATACAACAGCTTTTGAGATCCACAATGTTTTACTTTTTGAGTACTTTACTTTCAAACGTTCTCCTACTCCTTTGAGTTGATAATACTCATTTTCTGGAGAAACTAAATTGGCTTTTTGGCATCCTCTACCATATGATTGCACCATTTCCTAGACCTGTTCATTCATTCCCTTTTCAGCCAGGGAAAAGCAACACACTATGGAACATACTTCTTCAAGCTTCTCATTCATTTGTTAAGGTTACAGTGACTAAAATTAATCTCCCAACACCACCTTTTACTAGGACTCAAAAGCCACAGGTCCCTCAACCCTGGGTAAAATTTGCTAAAGAACTGTTATTCTGGTGCCTTTTCTTTGAATTGAGAATGACATACGGCCATATATATTTTACATGTTCCTTGCTGCAATTAATCTTTGTGTTCCTTTGATTAATTACTGACATATAAAGTACAATATCCCTCCCATTTATAACCTCAGAGTTTTGTCTGTTCCTTCTCAATGGCACACATAGAAATACCAAAGCTTATCCATTTTCAGATGAGGTTAACTAATTACAGAAAATTTGATATCAGTTTTAAACTGCATGGTTTATCCTGCTTTCATTGTCTCCTATACATCTCATTCATACACATCTTCCCTTTACCCTCTTTATTTATCAGGGATTTTTTCCTGGTTTTCTTTCGTGTTACAATTTTGATTAATGACATTTATCTTCCTTGTTATCCATTAAATCTTTCAACTTTCTTGTCATTATACATTGTATTCATCAGAACATAAGCAACCTAAAACCTTTCCAGTTTTGCTTCACTGAAACATGGACTGTTCAAAACAATTCTGATGGAAGTGTCCAGATGATTTGAACTACATTTGAAAAAAAACATAGTTTTGTTTATACTTTTACCTGAGAATAATTCCCACTGAGTTTAATGGAACTCATTTGAAAAAAATGGCCAAAAATATAGGAACTTGAGAAGAGCTCATATGGATGAGATGAAAAGCTTATTTTATTTTTATTTATTAATAAAACCTTACCAAGCATCTTGTTTGTTAAAGCACTCCGATATATCTGTGAACTTCCAAAACATACAGTCTTGGCCTATTATTCCGTATCAATGGTTTTTAGAGCATCTTCCTCTGATCCAAGTAGTGTAAAACTATAATTACTAGCATTCTTGATAGTATGTTGCTAGTTATTTCAGCAACTCTCATCTTTATTTGTATTTAATAATTTAGTCCAATATGTGGGAAATTGTCTTTTTGTATTGTGTCTTCTTCTTCTTCTTCTTCTTCTTCTTCTTCTTCTTCTTCTTCTTCTTCTTCTTCTTCTTCTTCTTCTTCTTCTTCTTCTTCTTCTTCTTCTTCTTCTTCTTCTCCTTCTCCTCCTCCTCCTCCTCCTCCTCCTCCTCCTTCTCCTTCTTCTTCCATATCTATCATCGGACATTGGCGATCATGTTGGTGATCCTATTTTTATCAACAGCCGCATGAAAAAGTGCTGTTGAGTTTTGTCCAAACCAGACCCTTAGATTTTGAAGCCATTATGTTCTTCTTCTGTCTGGATCTTGTTTGCTTTCAATCTTTCCCTGGAGGATTAAGTGAAGTATGTCGTATTGTGTGTTTTATGTAAAATAATCATTCTATTCCTACTAAGGAAAAATGGACTTGTTAGTCATGTCTCATTTGATGTAAGTGCCTTGCAAAATTGAAATGTATAGCTTAATATATTGTCACAGTATATTAAGTATAAGTATACAAACACAATCACTTTGCTGGTATAAATCACAATGGCTACTGCCATAATAAATTTAAATAATAAACTATGGTTTATAAACACAGTAGCTGCATGTTCACAACATATTAAGTTCATTTTAATCTACATTTGTTAGATTGATACAACATACCATAAGCATCTGATAGGCAATGATGTTACTTCATCATATCACAAATGAGATCAGTGATGTAATTTGCATCATTTGTGTAATGATGTAATGACATATGTGATGTCACTTGCCTTCCTGCGCTCACCCAAGCAATGAGCTAAGGGAGAAATACACCACAGTAATAATATGGCATAGTCCAGCCACTTTATCTTGTCTAGTAAGAGATGGACTACAATGTTCTGTATCAACTATTGTAAAGTTCCTGGCCTTATGGAAATGTAGATTTCAGTTATCTTAATAGATAGATAAATAGAGACACAAGCAACTATTGCTACTAGTTCCAACCTTGAATGAAACATTATCTTTTCATAAAGTAGAAACCTTTGCTGGACAACTGAGTTCTACACACTGCAAATTTGATGCTGGCTAGATACAGACTTCTGTAGGTGTTCATTTGTAAACAAATTTTTAGGAGCACCTGCATGACTGTACAAAAAATAATTCTCCTAGTACGCAACACTTACAAATGCAACAACCTGTTTTCTTTTGCATCTGATTAAGTTTGTTCAGTAAAATTTGTGTGTCAATGACTGAACACAAAACACAATAGAGACTATTCCAAAACCAAGACAGTTCAAAAAATTTTAACAACCGGTTCTGTGGGCATGGCTAGGTGGGCATGGCCATGTGACTGAGTAAGCATGGCTTGGTTTGGGTTTTTTGGCAGCACCCTCCCACCAATTTTTTGGGCTTCCTGGGCCTCAGGGAAGCTTCCTGAGGGGGTGTTTTTGCTCCCAGAAGGCTCCCCTGGGGCTCAGGAAGAAAAAAAATGGAGCCTTCCTGGGCCTCAAGGAAGCCTCCTATGTTGTAAGTAAGATGACAGGAGAATATCAGAACAGATGATCTTAGGAACAGCTGATGGTCAGGAGGGAAGAAAAAGAAATACCTGAAAGAGTGACTGGGTAGGGAAGAATCCAGTCAGTGGGCACGCACGCAATGTTGCGCGTGCATGATAAGGACTGACTGAGAGGGGAGGGGAGGGGCGGGCAGAGAGGGGAAGAGCCAGCCAGGGGAACGATTTGACGGTTTTCTGAACTACACAGAATTATAACAACTGGTTCTATAGAACCAGTCTGAACCAGTAGAATCCCATCCCTGAGTTCGAACAAAACTCACCTCCTTTCAATTCCAGCTTAAGATTTTGAAAAAATAATTTAGAGCAGACTGTCGAAACAGTTTCAAGTTATACTTGCAACTGTAGAAAGTTAGTACCCAGCCCTCTCCTAGAAGAATGAAATATTTTGAGAAATATTTAAAAAAGCAGAATATTGTATTTCTCTGGATGATAAAAGAAGAAACATGTTTCAAAGGCAGAAAGCAGCTCCCTAACCCCAGCAGATATTTGGTGCCAATTAAGAAAGACTGGGCCAGCCTATCTACAAGACAAAAGACCTCCAGCTCCAGGGTGATGAGATTAAGACATGACCCTCCAGGACATACTAGAATTAACCCATCTCGCAGCAGAGCTCACCACATGACACAATCTCCTATTGCATCAACAGTCCAAACTTCAACCAAACCTGGGACTCAGAGAACCTATAGAGTTAGCTATGACCCCTACAACAGGAATAGGATAGGATAGGATAGGATAGGATAGGATAGGATAGGATAGGATAGGATAGGATAGGATAGGATAGGATAGGATAGGATAGGATAGGATAGAATAGAATAGAATAGAATAGAATAGAATAGTATACATGCTCTTGCACAGGAACATGAAGATCAAGTTCAAAGTCCAAGAGAGGGTATAAAAACCCCTCACTCTCAACTCCATGTGATCAGCTACCCAGAATCACACATGCATGGTGATTCTGCTTCATCAATAAATGGACCCTCTTTCCAATCAGCCTCCATTTTGTCCCCAGTGCCTTTCTGCTGGGTTGGAACTGAGTCGGATGGATATTTCTCCCAGCAGAACTCTGTAGATCTATTCTTTTACCACTTGTTGGAAATCAAGCAAAGGGTTGATGTGACAGAGCGCTATGCTAAGAAATCCTTCTTCTTTGGAGCTTTTATTCAGTTATGATAGACAACCTGGACCTATTTCTGTATAGAAAATAACATATGATGAAGAAAGCAATTGTGCCAGCTTGTGTTTGTTTTTAAAATTCATAATATTCTAATAGCCTGTTATTATAGGAGAGAAATCTTGAGAATGTGACTATTTGACAATAGGGCAACATTTTCTTTAGGGATGATTTTATTCTGCCTATATTTTATTATGTCATTTGTTAACCAGAGATTGGCCTTAAAGATTGGATATCACATATTGAACACTAAGCCTAGCACTGTACTTACAGGAAGCACCACATAAAATAGTGGATCAATATTCAAAAACTGAGTCTATTTGCAGTGAAACAGAGATGAATTTTAAAAATTATAAGAATCCTTCCCTTTTTTGCAATGTTAGTTAGGTTGATTTCAATGGTGCACAGGTTGTTTATAGATTGCTAATTGTAGAAATGCATTGCCATTAATAATTGCGTTTCTTTTTCAATACCTAGTTTTAGATTGTTTGAAATTAAAATGAATGGACATCATTGCTAGTTCTTGCATTTTGGCAAAATTACAAAGCTAAGAGGGAGTGCATTATTGATTTAAAGGATTGCCTTGGTAAACAAGAAAGAGCAAACCACATGTCATGTTTTAAGTGCTCAGCTGAATCATTTTTGGCTGTTAAACAGCAGAGGTGTGGAGAAGTGAGTGGGTTTTCCACAACTAAGTTACAAGGAAACAGCCATTATTTGAATGATGCTGGGTTTCCTTAGAGCTGCACCAGCTTATCATAAAAGTGTGCTACCATCAGATGAAAAGTGATGATGCTCTCAGGAAATAGTAGTGACTGAAATGGCCAAATTAGGTCATCCACTTTAAAGTAATCGAAGCAATTTACATACCACCATGTAAATACTAACTAGACAGTGCAACCTTACTGCAGACATTAAGCAAACTACTCCAAAATGTATCCATATCATAACAGTCAGAAGTTCAGTAATCAGTTTATTTATGTCAGGTATGAACAACCAGACCCACATATGCAATATAAGGAATCCAGGCAAATTTCCTGCTTGAACTCTCCTCCCAAATGGGATGGTTGCTGTCCAACAGTTTATGAGGAAACTTGTGTCTTTCCACTATGATAGAACTGCAATTTCTAGCAGCCTCAGCTAGCATGGACGACAGTGAGGAACACTGGGAATTGTAGTTCACTAAGATCTGTAGGACACATGCTCTTCACCCCAGTCTACACAATATACAATTTATCATCACTGGACTAAGTTTAACAGCATTTTAAAATTAAGAAAATTTATTTAAAGACACCATTATGTTACACAAGATAGATTCCATTAGAAAAGCTATGCTGGTATTACTTTACAAAAGTAGCATTCTTAGTTTTAGATCTGAAGCAGAAGCAAATATTTTCAGTCAAATAAATTTACAAAATAAAAGTGTAACAATCTTTAACAAACGAAAAGCCAGTCTTAAATGTAGAAATAAGTCTTGTGCTTGAGAGATACAGAAAAAGATATTTTAATATACACATAAAAACATGTATCGAAACAGAGTTGATAAATTAAGCTAACTGTGTAGCTATGGAACAACTTTGTTTTCTTTAAAACACATATGAAACTGGAACATTTCAGGAATAGGTTATAGCATTAAGGGTTTTTTCTCTCTGAAACTTCAAATATATCTTCAGTCTTCATCAATTTTCCATTTTGTAATTGGGAGATTCTACAAAGCTATTGTTTTTACCTTTGATTATTATTAGAAGAAAAAAATTAATGCATCCTTCCCTTTGAATAATGGGATAATCTTATCTATTTTTCATTTCCTCAGTATCAAAATCTTAATTCTGATTTCAGCATCTACGAAACCTCATTTATTTGCATTTCACCCATCTCCTTTATCTCAACTTTCTCATATTTTCCAGTCCTCCATCTCCTCATAATCACAAACACAATAATCCCAATTAAAATGGCTAAGAGAACCACCACAGCCACAGCCACAACACCAGTTTTCAGGAATTGCATTGAGAATTCTGGGGGGATTTCATCCACGTAGTAAATGAGGACATTTTCAATATGTAATGGTTCTCCTTTGATCGTGATATTAAAATTATTATTGGAGGCAAAGGGGGAGTCAAGTTTGATGTCTTTTTCAAAGTAGTAGGCTACATCTGCAATATCCACATCTTTGTAAGACTTCTGCGAAGCATTCTGTTTCAATTCAATTTTGATGAATGGCTGATCGTATTCAATAGATGAGATGAAGGTTGGATGAAGCATGTACCGGTTCTGAATGAGGCGCAGAAGACTGCTGGCTACTTCAGACTGGGAGAAGGGAGTTTCCCGCTCTTTGTGCTTCAGCTCGATGAAAATCCAGCTTGTTCTAACAAGTTTGTTGCATTGTATGTTTGTATCACTCTTATCTGTTCTCCTGACCCCAGCACTGTTCACACACCAACAAGTATCAGTTTGATTGCATTGCCTGGCTTTGAAGATGCCATTGTTGTCACAGTCTGGATCATACAGTCCATCATTGTCCAAAAAACCAGTTTCAGGCTTTTCAAACCTCTTGCCTTTTGGGGCACTCACCTCTGCCTTCATAAGCAGACATTTAGATGTCAGAGTTGAACAGTCCACTTGCTGATTTGAACCCTGAGCCTTGCAGACACAGCTGCCTTGCTCCATGGCACAACGTGTCCGTTTGTTGGTTGGACATGAGCAGAGATTCTCTTCTGCCAATGCTGCTGTGACCATCAAAAACAATACAATTCTGAAAGTAGCCTCCATAGGTTGGAGAAAGATGAGCAGAGGTTGGCTTTAGAAAAGAGCAGGTGAATACAGCAGATCCATCCACAGCAAGAGCCTCCTAGTTTCTGTGTGACTGAATGCAACTCTTGCTTCCTCTCTTTGAAAATGAATGTCAGACCCACCCAATCAATTTAGTTGGTGACTCACAAACAAAACAGGTCATAACAGAGGTCCAAAAGCATACACCTTCTTCCATTAGGGTGTGGTAGCAACTCTCATTTCTTTCCTCCTACTGAATGAGGAAGAATGAGGAAGTACAGGATGCCAAAAACACAGAAACCAATATAACACTACTATAATCTCTTTTGTGAATTCAAGCACACCTGTCTTATGGGCTGAGGTAATCATATGCGAGGCTACGTTTTAATGAAAAACCTTATTGCATGCTGGCTGGGGCATTCTGGGAATTGAAGTCCACACATCTTAAAATTGACAAGATGGAGAGACGCTAAGGTAGACTAATGTTGACTTCAAGGGTCATTACACACAATGGGCAGAACTGAGGGAGGCAGAGAAAACTGTCTCTCTTTCAAGTTTTTGAGGATTCAGTGATCCTTGATGGTCACCTCTTTCATGATTTAAGATAAACGGCTCTTTAGTTCTTCCACTAAACCAGGGGGTCGGCAACCTTAAGCACTCAAAGAGCCATGAAAGTCCTAACCAGAAGTCCTCCGTTCAATTCTGGAGCTGACCAGAAGTCCAGTCTCCTCCTAGCGCAGCATTCCTAACTAAAAGCCCTATCAATTGTGGAGACAACTGGCAACAGAGAGCCACAGAAGAGAGATGAAAGAGCCACATGCAGCTCCAGAGCTGCAGGTTGCTGACCTCTGCGCTAAACAGTGATGAGCCTGCAAATACATGATAGTTCAGAGAAGTACTAAGAGGAATATTTGGTATCTCTTGAGATGACCCAAAGGCTCCAACCAAGTTACATCTTCTTCTAATATGAAGTGGATTTTTGATGTCCCCGATAAAGTAATTTCACACAGCCTATCGCTATTCACTTAAAAAGTGTACCTCTGGCAAACACTGACCTCTGCGAGGATATCCACCAGGGAACCATGATTGACCAATACTCTATGGCAAATTGGGTTTTGCTTTGGCAGGATATGAGAAATGGCCTTTACGGTCAAATAGTATTTGGTGAAAGTTGCTCCCATGTCACACTGACCTTTAATACCTTGCTCTTCTCTGAATCACAGAAGTGCACCAGTGGGGAGAAGGATATTTTTACAAATATCTATAGTTATCAAGGGAAGGATATTTCATGTAAGGAGGAAACCTCCATTTCATCTCCCTCTGCAGAAAATATACTCCAAAGCGCTATCCCTCTATTTTATTGCCTTTGTACTGTGAAATGATCTTCTCTGGTACGTGTTGTTCATATTAGTTACTTTCAGCAAGTTTCTAAACATTCCCAATGCTTTTTCAAAAGCTTATTTATTTTATTATTTGTTAAACAAATTTATATGGCCCCTCCAACTCACAAATAGATTACTATTGTGTGTCATAAGAACACCTACATATAGCATTCTTAAAAGTTGCCATACTTGCCTTTGGGTGGGAATTCTTATCTTTAATTCAAATGTCCAGTGTTGCATTATAAGAAACCAGTCTTGTTATATTTCCATGTCACACATCAAAAACTTTATTTTGCTGTCTTTGTGGCACTTGAAATATGTGCTAATTTTTTTTCCTCTGGTAGCCTTTGAGATACTGCAGATTGAAAATCCTGTAATAAACCAACCTTTGTCCCTGCACTTTTTACACACGTAATGATTAGCTTAATTACTTCAATTACACAGTTTCAGAGGTGGGTATGTGCCCATGTTACTCATTTATAGTAGCAATAAGGAAAAAACTTGTGGTATCTTAAAGAGTAATTAAAGTTGTTATTCTTTAAGTTTCCACAAGATACTTTCTTATTTTAATTGTTCAGATAGTCCCCAGTATTATGTCTGCCAACTGATTTGGGATAACTATCTCTGAAACCAGTATATCCTTTCCTTTCTGTTCCTCAATGTTTCTCCAATGCTACTCATTAAACACTATTGCCTGGGTCCTTTCTCCTGCAGGTGTTACTTCCTCTTACTATTTTATTACTGCCAAAACATTCCTCAGTGTATGATTAGAAGTACTGGCTGGAAAATTGTGTGGCTCTCTGAAACCATTGGGGGGAGGCAAAATTTGAAAGCAGCTTTCCTAAGCACTCAATGCATAGCGACTGAATGCCAAACTGGCTGAAAACTTTAGGCTCTGCAGAATGCCAGGATGTCAAACTGGTTTGGAGAAAGTAAACATCTTTCTTATTTCAGGAAAGAATGGAAGCAGAGGAGAGGGGTAATTGAAGGAGAATGAAAAGCAGGATCGGATAATTTCCACTTTTATGAGAACCACCACTGCTATTAACTGGGTATCAGTTCATTTATTACAGAATTTCTGTATGTGAAACAGAATACGATCAAGTGTATGATAGGCTGTCCTCGACTTACAATTGTTTGTTTAGTGACCTATTGCATAGGGATGTTTCACATTTTTGACAGGTGTAGCATCCCTATGGTAATGTGATCAAAATTCAGATGTTTGGCAACTGTTTCATATTTATGATGATTGCAATATCCCAGGGTGATGTGATCGCTTTTTGCAACCTTCTAATAAGCAAAGTCCATTCACTTAACAACTGCAGTATTAAGTTAGCAACTGCAGAGATTCACTTAACAATTGTGACAAGAAAGGTCGTAAAATGGGGCAAAAGGCACTAAACAAATTCTCTCTTAGCAACATACATTTTGGGGTCAATTGTGATTCTAAGTTGAGGACTACCTGTACTAGCAGAGATATCTGCAAGGGCATAAAACAGGGGTGTCCAACTTTGGCCGCTTTAAGGACTGTGGACTTGAACTCCAAGAATTCCCCAAGGTTGGACATCAGAGGGGGGGGGGAGAGAGAGAGAGGGAGAGTTATAATTGTGGAACGATCTATGAAATATCCTGTCTTAAAATTCCACACAAACAGAATCCTAATATACATTATGTAGAATAGAAAGGAGGAAAAATTCTGCCCAATAATAATTGCTGTTATTTTCTGAGGTAATTTGTGTTTTTCCTCTGTATATTCATGTTTTCCCATGTATATATGGGAAAACTGAAAGTCACACCTCTTACCCAGGATTACATGACTCTTGTGAGCCCAGCCAGCTATACTTTGGTTGGCCCCTCCTACCATAATAACGGAATATTATAATGCACATAATGGAACAACGGAAACTGATGTTTTTATCTGATTTTCAACATTTTCTTCATGTCTGTACCAAAAATTGGGAAAAGTATGTAATAGAAGCATTATTTTGTAATAGCAAACTGTTGTTGCCAATTTTGTCTGCCATCTCTGATTAAAGATACATTTTAGTATTCACACTATGCTTATCAGTTATGAAAAAAATGTTTGGTTGGAGGTTCACATTTTGCGCCCAAAATGTAAATGTTACTTGCCTGTCTTATTAAAAAGCATGATTATAAGAAAATCAGTAACTTAATTTTTATCTTTTTGAAAAAGATATTTTTTAAAATATAATTTCAATCAAAAAAGATTTAAAAAAGATGGGTGTCTGGTTGTCTATTGTGCCTAAAAGAGATGTTGATCCTGTTCCCATCTGCAGTCTGGAAAAATATGGTCTTTTTTTAATCACGGAGGGGCTAGTTTAAATATGATCCCTTCTATCTATTATAGTTGATGGAGACCCTTCATTTAAATTCTCCTGTAAACTACTCAATTACTTTGTATTTGTAAGACAATATACGAACTGTACAGCCTGAAAAACTTTCCAGCATGCATCTGCAGCTGAATTAGGATGACACATCTTTCTATAAATGCTTGTTTTAATGTGATACCATGCTGATTTTCCACAGCTGTTCCATTTGCACGAATCTATCCAAGAAAATTGTCTCCATAAGTTTCTCATTGCCTGTTTTTCAGGACAAGGAGTGAGGTCTAGAGTTAAGATTGATGGCTTGGCATCTATTTATCTTGCTTCTCATGAGTTATTTAATAATGAGCGAAAAGCAATAAGGAGTGTGAACCTTCCTTTACTGGAAAAGACAACTGGTTAAGTAAGTCCTTATTTCCATATATTTACATGGATCAAGGATTGCACCATTTATTTAGCTATACAATTTATCCTTGTTTCAGTCCAGAGGGACTCTAAGAGTTTAAAGATAATTTTTTTAAAATAACCTAATGAAAATAATAATATTAAAGCACAACTATAACATCATAACATATTATACCATCACCTTAAATACTACCTCTAGCCCTCATTGCTCTATAACAGGAGTGTCAAATTGGAAGCCCGCAAGGTGGATGCGTCATGGGCAGACCACGCCCACCCTGGCTCCACAAAGACAAAAAAAATAGTGATAGTCACATGACATGATCGAGTTTGACACCCATGCTCTATAGCTAATCCTGAGAGTCCCTCCATAAAAGCCAAGTTTTTACTAACCTCTGGAAGACCCTAAGAGGTCTTAGGGGCTGGTCCAGGGCCAGGAAATGGAAATTTCCACCAAAAAATGCTTGGTGCTTCATTTTTTAGGCAGCCCTATAGAGTTACCTTGAGGTAAGATAGGCAGATTATAAATGTTATGAATAAATAAATAAGTAAATAAATCCATGTTTGTAAGTTAACAACTTAATAATTTCAGTCACAACCATAGTTGTTCTAGACCGCTAATTTCTATCCAGCAGATTGGAACTGAATACCAGTTACAAATTAAGGATTTTTGCTCAGCCCTAACCTTTGTGTAGAATTCAATGCCTTTGCTTTCTTCCTCTTGCTTTAGAGTTATCTTGCAGTGCTAAATAGAACTATTTAAAGCTCTTCTGTACTGCTGGACTAAAAAAAAGTCTAGACTAGGGGTGTCCAACCTTGGCAAATTTAGGACTTCTGGATTTCAGTTCCCAGAATTCCCTAGTCAGATATGCTTGAAATCCACAGGTCCTAAAGTTGCCATTGGACACCTCTGGTACAGAGCATTTAGCCTTAGTGCATACTCACATCAGATCTCTGAAAACGAACAACCCTGACATTTAGAATATTTTTTTTTGCATGGGCTGCTCCTCTGCACTACCAGTTTAATTACTTACCCAATAATTCCAAGATGAATCAGCCGAATTTCACCTTTCCTTTTGGCCAAAAGTAACTTGAGAATCTGCAATCACATTTTTTATTTGTTCTTTTACAAAACCGGATGCTGTTTCCCAGATCTTCTTTAGCAACTGGCATCATATCATGTTCTATTGACATATTCCTGGCCTACTTTTTCCTTCTCCTCCCTATTTTCCATTTTCTTGTCAATGCTAGGTCAGAGCCATTTAGGTGAGTCATCATGTTTTGCTTAATGTTCACATTTACATCCTGTGTTTCATTCCATCTAAACTTTTACTCTTGGTAACTGAACTATCTGAGCTGAATTTTTATCCTATCCCTTGAGTTAAAGAACAAAATTAGATCATAATCTACTGTAGACAATTGTAGGGATTGTGTGGAAGAATGTGATGGAAAGCTGGCCACTTAAATAATTATGAATTGCAAGGATGGAATCCTGTGCCCTTCAGACATTTCTGTTGTCTGCTGTGAATAGTCAAACTGTCCTTAGAAACATCAGGAAGGTCAAGTTATCTATCACTGATAATGTTCCCTTTCTGGGAAAGCAAATGGTCTTGGAGAGACAAAAACAAACCTGTCCTCAGCTTTTCAATAGGAAATCATGGAAAATCTCGACATTGATTTCCTACTTAGTCCACTATGCTTTTTCCATAGACTCTAAGCTCTCATCCAGAACCAAACTGATGAAGACTTCAGCCTCCAACAGACTCCAGGTAATCCCTTCTTTTTATATCTTCCCTCCAACTCCACAAGTGTCTTAGTGGAAGAAAAGATCTATCTCCCTGATGCAGTGATATGCATGAAAATGTCAGAAAAGGCGCACGCTCAGGTCTTTTGAGACCAGTCAGAGTTCACTTCTGTCAGACTGACTGTTGGGCAGCTGAATGAGAGGTACATCAACATCATCGCCTGTCTAACAAAATGAAACTCAGTGTAGAGAAAAGTTAAAGATACTGGTACATATTAGGTAAAACTTGGTTCAATAGCAGCAATCTTGGAGTGCTGGTGGATAATCACTTAAGTATGATGGTGGTGTACTGTGAACGTCAAAAAAGCCAACAGTTCTAGGCTGCATTAACAGAAGGATAGAATCAAGATCACATGAAATATTAGTACCGCTTTGTAAGACCTTGGTAAGACTACACTTGCAATATTGCATCCCGTTTTCATCACAATATATAAAAAAATGTTGGGACTCTGGAAAGAGTGCAGAGAAGAGTAACAAAGGTGATTAGGGTGACGGAGGCTAGAACAGATACAGGAATTGGGCATGTCTAGTCTAATGAAAAGGACTAGATGTGATATGATACAGTCTTTCAATATCTGAAGGGCTGCCACAAAGAGAGAGTCAACCTATCTACTAACTCACCAGAAGGCAACGCAAGAACCAATGGTTGGAAACTAACCAAGGAGAGAAGCAACCTAAGCTGAAGAGAAAATTATTGACAATGAGAACAATAAGCCAGTGAAATGGCTTGCCTTTAAAAGTTGTGGGTGCTCCATCATTGGAGATTTTTAAAAAGATACTAAACAGCCATTTGTTTGGTATAGAGAGTCTTGCTTGAGCAGGGCTTTGGACTAGACTCCCAAGATCCCTTCTAACTCTGTTATTCTGTTTGATCCGTTCCAGCAAGGAGACTTTCTACTGATCAGGGTGCTATTCTTACGGGTGATAGCAAACCCTCAACCTTACGCCTGAACTGTTCCTACTCTGACGAGTCAGAGGGGAGAACTAGCAATATGACCATGTCCATCAATGCATGTGTTTCAGTGCAGTATGTAAACAAAGCTTTTGATTAGAAATTACTTATGGAGCTTTAGACGTTAGGTATAGAGAGTATGTCGAGAGTATTATTCACATAACAGTTGCTATATTCAGGCTTTCCAGTAAACCAGGAAATGGTATGGGATATGCAAAATATTTCCCATTCAAAAATTCCAATTTCCAGTACAAAAAGCTCCATTTCAAAGTGGAAAGCAAGTTTCATATACTACAACATGAAACAAGCTACTTCAGTCGAATTAAAAATTTGCATCAAGCTCCCAAATTAACTGAATCAGGCCATTTTGTTCTCTTACCTCCCTTTTGCAGGAAGTTTAGTATAAAGCAAAAAGGTTAAATCAACAGAACAATTTCTTTTAGGGCATTTTTTCTGACCCATCATCCATTTCACAAAAAATAAAATGATGAGGCTCGGTTACAATTGTCAAGTCAGCTACTTCTCACAAGGAAGAAAAAACAACAACAACCACTTACAAGAAAATGCCAATTTCACTACAGCAAATGGGAGACATTTGGAGAAATATAGCACAACTGCCGTTTTTTAAAAAATCAGTGTTGCATCCAAGTTTATGCTTTCCGAATAAGTTTTTTTTGCTGACAGTACAGATTTCTTATTTCACATAGCCTCAAAATCTACTGTGATCGCTCCTCCAAACATTGAGGTCAGATTTTGACAGGGAGGGGGGAGAGAAAAAGGGAAAATCAGTTTCATTAGTAGTCTCCTAAGCAAAATGACTTCCATCCCATGTAAACTACACCAAATATGTACCCACACCGCCTATAGTAATCTCTCATTGCAGAAAGCTCTTTGCCCAATTCCATTTAGCCATAAACATGAGCTCTGCTTGTCTTTTGTACAGCGTGTTTTAAAAGAAAATGCTGGCTTTAGCCATTCAACTTTTTTAAAAAACCTTCTACAGGCTTGAAGACATTTTTGCAAATAAAGATTAGCAGAGAAGACCGACTGACACTTCACCTGTATATCCCAACTCTACTGTTTTTGATTTTGTTTTAAATAAGAGGCAGTAGCAGTCCAATGATTCAAGTTTTAAGCTTTTTCTTTTTTCCCCCTCAGAATGAGTTGTGGGAATAGTGAAATCCCAACCCCATTATTCAAATTTCTATGATGTGGAAAAAGTGAGATTTCTGGAGCAGATTCCTCCCAACTATATGGTTTTATAAAATAGTGGTTTTTGTTTAAATTCTAGGTAATTAGAAAAAGAGTGCAGTACTATTCTCTCAGCCCCAAGGGAGTTTATTAGGCATCAATTGTTGCATAGCGCCCTCTAGTGGCTCTGTCCAAGTTTGAAGCACAATTAATTATGGCCTTTATGAGCAATAACTAATCTGCAGCAAGTTATAGTCTCCATGGAAAGTCATTATAAACAAGTTGTTTTCCAATTACAGCACACATTTACTCAGGCATCCATTTTTTAAATGCCCAGAGTGTTTTATGCAATATTTATACATGATGAATAGTCAACAGGTTTTCTCTTTTTTTTAAATCCCAATTTTGCAGCTAGAAACCTACAATGTGCTTTTAAGAGTACATTTGGAAATGACAGCATAAGCCAGAGCTGATGGAACTGCTCTGCCCCACAGTTCTCAAATGCAATCCTACGAGTCAAACACAAAGAAACCTACCATTATTATGTTTCTTTTATATGAAAAGTTCCCTTTAGACCGAGGTAGGGAAACTTGGCTCTTCTATCACTTGTGGACTTCAATTCCCAGAATTCCTGAGTGAGCCATAAAAGGTTCCCCATCCCTGGCCTACTGGTTTTTCAGTTGTGGGGGAAATCAATTTTTGACTTGAATTAATATACAAATGTATATTAAACAGTCCCAATTCAAGTCAAAAATTGATTTCCCCCTGTTTTAAACAAGGAAATCTTTTAAATATCTTCATGTCGTTCAGGAGATACAACATCGCCAGGAAAAGTTTTTTCCATTATTGGAGTGGTTAATTCATTTCACTTCCTCATAAAAATGCACACACAATGGGCAAATATATCTGTAACTATGCTTTTACGTGAACGTAAAGTAGTTCAGCCATCCTTTCTGTACAAAGGCACGCTATTTACAACATTCATTAAACACAATGTAAATGTAAACATTTTTCAATAAAATTATGCTGCAATGACTGCAAATTCCATACATATTTTGGGACGTTTTTCTTTCCTTTTAGAAATCAGTGGTTTCAGTGCCATGCTAGGATCTCAGTAGGACATACAAGCCATTCTATCAACATGCAATTTGATTGACGTAAAAGACTGGGGACAGAACAAATGTATGGATTAGGCTTCATATCAAAGCAACTCTATATGGCACGGTATAAGAGCTTTACATGCAATTAACTAAATCAAATATATGCTTTCAGTGAGAAAGCGCTATAAAATTCATGATTCAGCAGTACTTGCACAATTTGTACACCACCATAATCACAATTGAAGGAACTTGGCTTCACAATGGAACAAGAAAGGCTAGGGTGAAGATAAAGCATATTAGCCTGGAGCTGATGTTCAGGTTAAAAAGAAACAGATCTGTGAAGTAATTTTGCAGCTTTCTACTATGCCTTTAGACATAGTCTTTGTCCCTTGTATTGTATCTGTGTTTTATGTTGTGGGGCCAAAGTTTAGAACTTGGACAAGAATGGTGGGGTTTTTGGTATCATTTCTCAGATCCATACCATTAAGAACAGGGGTGTCAAACTCACGGCATCACATTGTTGCCACGTAATGTATTGCAACTTTTCCCCCCTTCGCTAAACCGGGGGTGGCCATGCCAGCGCGTGACACATCTGGCTGGTGGGCCGCGAGTTTGACACCTGATGAAGACCATCCTACTCTATAGACATACTAAATTCCACAAATTTGTTTCTTTTCAATTCAATTCAGTTCCACACAATGCAGTGCAAAGGTAAACCCAATCTTAATTTCCCCTTCAAATACTGCCAATAGGGATCAACAACTGAGAAATGAAAGGTTGAGGTTATCCATAATTCTGATATGTTTTTAAACTGATTGCTACCTTTTCATAAGGATATGGTATAACTTATAAAATATGGTATAGTTTGATTAGCTGAGGGGATTCTCAGTCATCCAGGTCACGGTTGTCCCAAAGGTGCTTTTTCAAGAGGCAGCTGGGCTTTCTGGTTTTTCTTTGAAGATGTTTTACTTCTCTTGGATGAGAAGCAAAACATCTTCAAAGAAAAACCAGAAAGTCTAGTTGCCTCTTGAAAATGCACCTTTGGGGTATGGTATAACTTATTTTATAAAATAGAAGAAATGCACATTGACAGCCCCCAGGGGAATACACATTAAGCATAACATGGTGGTGTTTCCTAAACAGAACGCCAATATAATTATTTCAACATCAAGCTAATAGCACTTGGTCCAAGTAAAACATTATCACTTCAAATTTTTTAGAGCAATGGATAGCTTCTACCTAAGTGATGGGCTGGTAAATGGTTCATTTTCCTGCTGTATAACTGTAATTTTAGAAGAAGTTATGCCAGAGGTCAGATAGTTCACCATGATTGCTTCATACTGTCTTTCATTAACAGTAATTTTCTTCAGCCACACTGGATTCGGTTACTCTCAACGATGGCCACTTCATTATAAAGTGGTCCATTTTTCTTTCCAGTGTTATCACGTTGGCAGGTCATTTGGACACATGCTATTTTCCTCAGCAGTATCAGTCCATTCCTCATTTTGGTAGGCTGAAAGGAACAAGTTTTCTAACTGTGTCAGGAATTCTTCAGCAATGAAGCTATTGGCTACACTGTCCAGAGTCTTCCTCATGCACTCCAAAAGCTAGTTTTAAGATGGAAGAATAAAGACAAAAATAATATCAGAGTTGTTGAAATAACATTTAGGAGTTGAGGAGTAGTGGGGAGAGCAACTATACATTTATTATGATTCTTTAACCAAAACCTATTAAGACCTTAGGTCCAGGTTTATTTACATATACTCACAAATGTATACCACACACGCTACTTACAACTAGCTATGACAAATTCAATAAATTGTTTTTCTGCAGTGAACATTCTTCATGATGAATAGCCAGTTTGTTAATGGAGTTATTCTGCTACAGAGGTATTATATGTGAAACATGTCAAACATTACCCAATGCAAATATTCTATATATAGAAAGCCATATCAGTAGCTTTGCAAACATGTCTCTTCAATCCAAGAGATCATGTTGTGTGCTGCTCTGCAATTTTTCTGAGACTTGTTAAAATGAGAGTTGCAGCACTAATGTTTATTACATCATTTATCCATCAAAGTTTACATAAGGATTTCTTGAGATAATGATGGTCCAAATTCATTCTGCGGCATGTTATAGTATATGTGGAGTTTGCATTTGGGGGACTGTTGGTTGGGGATTGGAGGCTTTCTTGATAAATATTATTTGATTGATGTTTGGAAATGGTGCTAACCTTATTAATCTAATGTATCGTGTGAATCAGTCACTTGAATGAATGAGAGTATATTTAGTTCCATTGATTCAAATAAATAAACTATCAACAAATTTATGGAACTAGATATAATCTACTATCTGCTCCTCACTTTTCAGCTGTTGCATAGAGGAAGCTTGCTGGAGTGCCAAGTGAAATATCTATAAAAAACAAGATCTCCCTAAGCCTGAAGAATCTCAACTAGAAGTATGTAAAATTCATGTAATGATCAACAGATCATTGTAAACAAAATCATGCAGACTACCACTGATGGGAAAAGGTAAATGTGAAAAGACTCAGTGTGGGGCCATTCATTTCTGCAAGGATCATCTGTTGGGGTAGAATTCTGGCCATTTAAAGCTCTTTAAGGTTTATATATCTTGATGAAAATCAAGACAGCCAGGCCATAGGTTTCTGAAGACAAGTTTAATCTACCCAAGAGAATTCTATTTTGTCAAGCTTTCATTTATTTCAGGATTTTATAAGAGTGCGTTGCTTGAGAGCCTCAGCAAAGAAATGGTAAATATATGCAAATAAGTAACCAATAATTCACAGATTTTTAGGACAATTTCTTCACATTTAACAAGTTGGATCCAGATTTAGATACACTTAGCATAGACAACCCAAACAAATGCCGTGAGTTATCATACTTAGAACAGATCTACTGAAATCAGAATCCAACTCAGGATTTCTATAGTAATTAGGCACAATTATGCTGCCTGAAATTTCAGGTGAGAAATGAAGAATTTTATAATATTACCTTCTGCAAACACGTTAGGTCTGAATCTCTATGGAAGATTTTATCCATGGGCACACAACTATTGAATGAAACATGGCAAGACAATGTCAGAGGATACATAAAAGTGCTTTTTATTGAAATACATACTAATTAGGACTAACTTGAAAGGTTCCAAAATGCAAGCAGCTACACACCTATGAGACAGTCTGTATTTTTCAATGATCCACTGTGTTTTTTCTAATACTAGCTCCCACTGAGGCTCTTCCAACATTTGTTGCACTTCAAACTTGTATGGTAGGCCTGTAAGCCATTAAAACATATATCACATTATACAGAATCATATACAAAAAATGCTGCTCTTTGATTTAAAATTTATTGTTCACTTCCCTTTATTTGCACTGACAAAAAATGCACAACACTGGTTTATAACATCAAGACCTTGATCTAATTATCTTAATTATAGACCAAATTAGCTTAAGTTCTAAAATCAGGTTCAAATCTGTGTCGAATTGCTCATTTAATTGCTTGTCCATAGTATAATTGAGCAGAAAATGCATGCCTTGTTAATTTTAAAAGTGAGATGTATTATATAAACTATAAAGCCATTTGATTATAACTGGAAACATTCAACATCTTGGATACTCAAACCTTTAATTATTGAAATTGATATTAATTTCTTTTCCTCTCCTTTCTACCGCAAATAATCATATACCCCAATTTATATAAATTTCAATTGTCTTCATGCTTTGGATATCAATTTACAAAGGATTATTGATAATATCAAGAGATTAAAAGCTAGATACAGGTTTTATAAATCCACAGACAAGTTCTCTTATTGGTTAATTTTTCCAATTTAACCAGGCTGCTCTGCAGATAATATTTTTAAGAACTGAATTTAACTAAATTACTCAACCCCAAAACCTGCTTTCTACAATTTCCCTGTACACAGGCATTTCAGATACTAAAACAAACGTATGTTCATTTATCTAGATTCTAGACCATTAAAGACAAAAAAGATAATTTATATACTGTACTAGTTACTGAATGAAGTCAAGCAGATGCTAGCAACCATCTGACAGTCTGAACTTCAGACTGAATCTGAGTTCTAACATTCTAGTACAAACAAAAAACAAAACAACTGAACTGTTCAGGTATCAGGCATAAGGGTAATATAATGCAGATGCTCCCCCTTCGTAAGTACACTTAAAAAAAGACCCCAAATCGACCAATATAATATAATCTTGCACATTTTGCCTCCCATAAATATTATGAAGAAATGTTCAATTCTGTTAGTTATGGATCATTTTAAAAATATTTTTTTAAACGTGTAATTTAAGTTTGGGGTGTATAGATGTCTCTTAGGAATTTTACGATCACTGGTGTGCCTATAAATGCTGCATTGCTAATCACAAAGCTAAACAACTGGGTCTAGTATAATGGCAACATGATTCAGATTTTAATTAAGTACTCTTAAAATTGATATGTACTTCCACTTTTCAGTATTCCTGAGCTGGTATGGGCATTTCTGAGAAGTTGGGGAGTTGGTCCACAATAAAAGCTGGTATTTAGGGTAGGGGGAGCCTTACTTACTCCAACCCCCAAAGCTTGCTTCACTGTAAATGCAAATGCAGGTCACAGATCCATGTAACACTAGCACCTCCGTACTTAGATTCAAATTCATTCATTAACATTCAGTTTGTAAAAACTAGCATATACTTTTCTTCCCCACCTCCAAGGCTTCCAATTAAGCATAGCTTAATTATAATGACTCTTTCTCTTATCTCTCCAAAGCTTGCTTTTAAAACACATTGAAATAGAACCTATAACAGAGAGGATTATTTTAAAAACCACTTACGGTAGGATCCATCTGAACTAGTCTCATCGCTAATTACAAGACAAGTGAGCTGAGAATATGGAAGAGGATTATTTCGATTGTAAGGACTTATAATCATTCCAACAAACATTGAGCCACCTCTGGAAAAATAGCTCTGGAGGAAAAGAAGAACACAATAAACAAAATATATACTTTTCTTTCTCTGCATAAAATTAATCATAATGCAAATGTATCAATTAACAGCGGCCTGTTGTAGTTTTATTATTCAAAGTTGTATATGGATAATAAATAAACTGCAATATTTGAGTTCTACCCTTTTTATCCAACAGGGAGATGTTACCTGGTATTTTGCCTGGGTATCAATATCGCGCAGGGAAGGATTAGGGTCAAAGGCAGGATGAGAATGGTACCATCCAATGATACTGTAACCTCTAGCAGCAAGTATCTCTGATGCTTGTGTTTGAGATACTGGATCCATTTCACACTGCAAGCCTGTACTAAGGCTATTGCAGGGTTCTGCTGCACAGACCTGTAAGTTAATAAACATGGAGGATTTAATGGGGATGCTACAATTGAATGATTTTTTTTAGATTCTGAAGAACTTGTTCTATTTTAAAATGGATATCTGAATTCCAAATGTACAGTGATCAAGCTCTTAAGCAGATGCTCATAAATGGATACTTTAATATACTCTGGTTCAATTTAGTCCACTGTAATTCATTTCTTGTATTCCAAAGTATTCCCTGAAGTAGTAACACAACTGTTTCCCCTGTTTCTTTATTTCCCTAGAGGTAGTCCATGGGCCAGGCCAGATATCGGTACCATCTTGGGTGACCAAATCTTAATGGTACTAAAATGTTTATGGGTCCATACCAAGTACATTAAGATGTGATAGCCTTTTCAGATATGTAGCTTTGTATGTTTTTTAAGAAACCATCAATTTGACTGAATAGCGGCCTTGTGATATCACATGATAACACATATATTTGCGAAATGAAGCTGTAAATCATTAGAATTAAACCTAATTGATGTTGATAATTTATTAAAATCATGTGCAGAGACTTTTTGTGGCAAATTAAAATGTATTTCGTAAATTGCTAATATGTTTTTTTTTTCTCTTCCAACATCGTTACAAAGAGTTTTGAACTCAATTTCTCAATGCGGACTACTGTTGAATAATTGCAGTTCTCTGTTATATTGTGACAAACTACTAAGGCCCACATGATGGATTCAAGTGGAGACAAGGCCACTGCATTGCCAAAGAAAGGAGTGCGGCCAGGCTGCATTATTCACTGTTCTGGTGAAGACACGTCTACCTTCGTGTTACTAAAAGACTTGGACTCATGGAAGACACTGCTAAGAGCAGCAGAGATTAGACAACATGCTCCACTTCTGGACATTGCAAAAGACTTGGAAGAAGGCCAAATACCGCAGATCCAGTATCATCGCAAATGTCGCAGCATCTTTACCATGAAGAAGACTCTCGACTCCATCCTTTCTAAAGACAGGCCGAGTGCAGAAGAACAGACTGGTGTCCATGGTGTCAGAAGATCATCTAGGGATGCACCGAGTACATCAAGAGTGTATGACAAGACATGCATCTTCTGCTGCAAGTCAAGCAAGTACCTGAAAGGAAGACAGACAAGGGAACCTATCATCCAGTGTGTTGAGTTACGTGCAGATGACAGAATCCGCAGTGCAGCAACCCAAAAAATGGACCAGCGAATCCTCGCGTTGTTAAGCAGAGACCTTGTTGCCGCAGAGGGGCACTACCACAAGTCGTGCTACAAAGTGTATACAAAGGAAGGGGCATCCACCAGTTCTGGTGCATGCGATGAGCAGGAGCAGTCTGAGCAGGCAGTATACGAGGAAGCCGAGAAACAATCCTACGAAGAGCTATTCCTATATATCAGGAATGAACTCATTCTCAACCCTGAGGTGCTGCCTATGACAGATCTGACAGCTAGACTTGAGAAAGCCATGCACTCTCGCGGAATTTCTCAGATCAGACCATCAACCAAGAAACATGTCCGTCGTAAACTTGAAAGTGAGATAGGAGGATCGCTTTGCTTCGTTTCTGATGAGAAAGGGAAGCTTCTCATATATCCAGAGAGCTTGTCATTTGATGAGCTTGTCAAGCATGCCTACAGACTAGGGAAAGAACTCCACGAAGCAAGGGCTGCCAACTCTGGGGATGTCCTAGCCAAAGCAGCAATGCAGCTGAGGAATCAGATTAAGAAGCAAGATGTAAGCCAGACATGGCCCCCTGACACAGAGCAGAATGTCATTCCTGAATCTGTCACTGAATTCCTGTATACCGTGCTCACTGGAGAGTGTGAGTGTGCAGATCCTTCTGACAGAGTCCAAAGGCTTGCCACTTCTCTTGCCAGTGATCTGATATTTGCTGTCACATGTGGCAAGACAAAGCCATCCAAGCACGTACTTTTGTCATTTGCTGTGAAGACCTTGACAGGCAATACAGAACTTGTACGCACACTCAATCGCCTGGGCCACTGCATTTCTTATTCACAGATTGAGGAGATCGATACAGCACTGTGCATTCAGAAGCTGGAGCGTGCACAGGAAGACATCCCACTGCCAGCAGACATCTGCCAAGGTGTGTTCACAACCCTGGCATGGGATAACATTGACCGACTTGAGGAGACACTCAGCGGAGAAGGTACTTCTCACAGAGTCAATGGCATTGCTGTCCAGCCCAAGATTGCAGGCCCCAAGCCACAGAATCTCTTCCCATCTGTCAGCAAGTCCAAGAAAAGGAGCATCAGTCCAGCCCCAACAATGTTACCAACCTACAATGTTGGTAAGCGAGCCCAGCCTCCAAAGACCGAGACTGTAGATGTTGACAACATGAAGGAGGTCCACGAAGCCAAGATGAAGAATTTTATCTGGTTACTGACTCGACTGTCAGACCCTGAGAACCAGATTGTCAGCAGCTGGACTGGGTTCAACATCATGGTCCGCAATGATGTCACGGTGAACCAAGACATTGTGGGCTACCTGCCCACTATCAATGCTCCTGCAACAGACATGTCCACGGTCAATGAAGTGCTGGAGCGGACCCTACACATCATGCAGGCCCTTCAGCTGAACCAGATTGTCTGTGTCTTTGACCAGGCGCTTTATGCGAAGGCTGTTGAGATAGTATGGAAACATGACAAGTTCAACAGCATCGTCGTCAGGATGGGAGACTTCCACACAATCTGCAATATGCTCTCCATCATAGGGAAGCGATTTCAAGATGCAGGGCTCAGGGATCTCTGTGTTGAAGCTGGTGTCATTGCAGAAGGCTCAGTGAATGGTGTGATGGATGGTCGCAAGTACAACAGAGCAGTAAGATGTCACAAGCTGGTTTATGAAGCACTATTGAGGCTTGCCTGGAAAGGATTCCTCCGATGGCTGGAGGAACACCATGCAAGAGACATTCACCACCTTGATGAAACCCTGAAGAAGATTGCCAGCTTCCACGACGGTGTCTCTCAGGCTGCACTGCAAGACCTGCTTAATAACGAGTCATGTGTGCACACAATAAAGCTGTTTAAAGTCTACCTGGAGTCTCTCAGAAATGCAGATAACCTCTCTGCATTCTGGATGTCCTACTTGGACATGGCAGAGATCATGCTGTGCCTGATCCGAGCATCCAGAGAGGGCAACTGGATGCTTCACCTGGCAGCAATCAGGCAGATGATCCCATGGTGCTTTGCCTATGACAAGGTGAACTATGCCCGCTTCTTGACCTACTACTATGCCAAAATGTCTCGACTGCCAATAGAACACCCTGAAGTGCATGCCCACTTCATGCAGGGAGGTTTTTCTGTCCAGATTGGGAGTCAGAACCCATTTGGGCGGATACCTGTGGACCAGACAATTGAGGAGACGGTTAACAAAGACACGCAGACACCAGGAGGCACCAAGGGCTTCAGCCTGAAAGGTGGAGCTGTGGCAAGGTACTATCTGACATCTGAGTACCGCAGTAGATACTTGAGGCAACTGAGGAACATGGTAGGTCAGCATGACACTGACTTCCATCATCCAGACCTACAGCTGCCAAGGATAAGAAGAGATGAAGCTGATGTGCAGTCCCTCGTTCAGCTGATGGAGACCAGCTGGTTGAACCCTTTCAGCCCCGAGCATGAAGAGCTGGTGAGCTTGTCAACTGCCTCCATGGCACCACCAGAAGTGACCAAGGATCTTCTTGAAGCCTACAAGATTGGAGAGGAAGCGTACGAAACCTTCAAGCAAGAGCGCTTGCAAGAAGATATCCCATCTACACAGTTCCATGACAGGATGAAAAAGAAGAAGCTGCACACTTTCTCTGACATCAGGAAGAAGACGAACACCAAATTTGGCCGTGGCAAAGAGTTGGTGCTAAAGGCTGACAGAAACCTCTTTGGCCAGATGGTTCTGATTGCTGAGACCAGAAAGCTGCAGATGGGTGAAGTCTTGGCCCATCCACTGGGACCTTTACCGTGGGCACTGGCCAATGGTGATGAGTCACTCCGCAAGACCAACAAAGCGGCCCTTGCAAGAGAGTTGGAAAAGAATGTCGCCCCAGCTGAAGTGATCCCAGAGCCATCAGCGACCATCATTGATGGGATGAGCCTGGTCCAGAAGCTGAAAGGGAATGACCAAACCTTCTTGCAGCTGGCAGAATCAGCCTTGTCCCATGTCATCCATGAAGGTTCTAAGAGCCATCGTGTAGATATTGTCTTTGACGTCTACAAGGAGATGTCCATCAAAGATGTCGAACGAGCCAACAGGGGTGCAGGCACAGGAATCCAGTTCAAGGACATTGCACCTGGGCACAAGATTCAGCAGTGGCGGAAGATCCTATGCAGTCCAGCTAACAAGACAGCCTTGATCAAGTTTCTTGTGGAGCAGTGGAAGGATCCACAGCTGAGGGAGAAGCTCCGAGACAAGGTTCTCTTTGTTACCTGTGAGCATCTGTGCTTCAAGATCACCAAAGAACACTGGGAAGAGGTCTCAGAATTGAGATCAACACAGGAAGAAGCTGACACCAGGTTACTTCTCCATGCTCTCCATGCAGCAGAGTCTGGCTATGAGTCTGTTGTTGTCACAGCAGAGGACACAGATGTCCTAGTTCTGTGCCTGGGGATGTGCAACAAAATACCTTGCCACATGTACCAGAAGTGTGGAACAAAGGCCCGGACAAGGTTCCTTGACATCACCAAACTCAGCAATGCACTGGGGTTAAGTGTCTGCAGGGCCCTGATTGGTATGCATGCTTTCACGGGTTGTGACACTATCAGTGCATTCGCTGGTCGCAGCAAGATGACGGCTCTAAAGCAGATGAAGTCTGACAGGTCTCAACAAGAAGCCTTCGCCGAACTCGGGCGTTCATGGAACGTATCTGAAGAGCTGTCAGAGAAACTGCAAGAGATCACCTGTCAGCTGTACCATCCTTCCACTCACACAACAGAGGTGAACAAGCTCCGTTACCAGATCTTCTGTGCCAGGCGTGGAGAAGTGGACTCAAGCCAACTTCCTCCTTGCAAGGACTGCCTGTCCATGCATATGCTACGTGCAAACTATCAGGCTGCCATCTGGTGGAGATGTCTTGAGCCTTTGCCATCTGTCCCAAACCCAAAGGACTGTGGCTGGACAACTGATGAAGATGGGAATCTCGTTGTTGAGTGGATGCGTGGCTCCCCTGCCCCTGATGTTGTGCTACAGCTCCTCTCCTGCAAGTGTGTGCGCTCATGTAAACTTCCAGTGTGCACTTGCCTCAGCAATGGTCTCAAGTGCACTGACATGTGTAGACTACAAACCTGCAGCAACCAGGCAACTGACGAAGAGGCACAAGCAGAACTAACAGACTCTGATGTTGACCAAGATGATGGTGGGGAATAACGTATGTATGCTATAGTGTATTGATTTCAGGATCTGTTATTCTTGTGGAACACTGTAGCTAATACAAATCGAATCTGCTCTTCAGCTAACATTAAATTGAATTATCAAACAAAAGTAGGCCTAAACCAAAAAAATTAGCTAGATCAACCCTACATGTAATTGGAACTTCCATTGCAAGTAATATGAACATTACTTTTACTGTTGAAAGTGCCTGAACGCTGCTTTGTATGGTATTGAACATGACTGTACTAGAGTTATGGGCGTCCTGAGAAAAAAATGCAGGGGGGGGCAAAAAAAATATTTTGGGTGTTGGACTGGAGGATATGTGCAATGGAGCGAAGGAAATGTGCGTTTTCTAAGCACGGTAAACACATATTTGAAAGGTAGAATTTAGCTGTTCTAGAGATTGTAATTAGACTTTGAAGGTGGCTTTGAGAATAAAATGGTGTTATTATTTCACCAATCAAAGGGAGAAGCTCAATTACATCAGCTGCGTCGGAGAATATTGATTATTGATAAAAATTTTATAAATTTTTATTATCGTCCATATCTTTTTTTTAAATCTTGTATTTCTTTTTATTATTTTTTTCATTTTCCACGTTGGGGGGGGTGGCAAATGACCCCCCTTGCCCCCCACCCTCCCTCCGGACGCCCATGACTAGACTGTTCATGCATACTAACAATGAAAGGGTTCTGGAGATATTTTGGATAGTATATTTGGTCATTAGCATAAACGTGGTGATGTTCAGAATAGAGAATATTGTCAAAGTATGTGTTCACCCTTTCTTTCCGTGTACATAGGGTGCATCTATTCTAAGAGTGATAACCTCGATTAAGCTACGAGTTAACAAGGGCTATCACATCAAAACATAAACTAGAGACATAAAAGAAGCCAAAAACACCTAAGATTATTAGTCACCTCGGGTGGTACCAATATGTGAAAATTCAGGTCTTGGCTCATGGACTAAGGAGACATAAGAAGGCATCCCCATAGCGACCAGCATGATGTCTATTATTCATAACAAATTGGTAAAAGCCCTTTTAAAATTAAAAAATAAATATGGTACTTACTTCAACTATTCCATCTGTTTCAGAATATCTTCCACCTAGCAAACCAATTACTTCTGCCATTGAAACATGAGCATGCTAAAAATACATGGGGGAGGGAATAATAATTCAATAATCATTTGTAAAATATTGGCAATCTTTGCCCACTTTCATTCTCTCCCCAACATATATAGAAAAGAAAAAAATTAAGATTTTTTATGTATGATGTATATTGAAGATGGCATTTAATTTCATTGTACGAGGTGCAACGACAATAAAATAATTATTATTAATTTTCTTAAGTATTGTGCTTAGAGACACTAGAAGCCTATGTGATAAAGCTCTATAAAACAAATACTACCTCTTGAATTGTTACAAATGGGTAAATTAGAAGATGAGAAGTTACTAAGCTTCTCAGAGAGGGAAAGGTATACTGAGATGGAGTTTTATTTATTGTCCCTAATTGATAAACAAATAAAACAAGCAGGAAAATATGTTAGAAGACTACATTTACTGAGTATAAGTTATGAATACAAGTTATCATATGTAAGATGTCATACAGAGCACATATATTTGAGACAAACTTATTTGCAGGAATAATGAATATATTTTCTCAGAGACATTAAAACATCATTATTTATAATATAACTGGAAATAAGAAAAATGAGCTATTTCTCCTATAAATCCATATTAAGAGTCTGAAACGTGTACTAGGATTTATGCATTTAACCATGATAGCAGAATCAGTTTAAATTACATCAATCATTAGTTAATTAATATGCATTTATAATGCACCAAAAAGATTGCAATTTTATTTAATCATGACAATTATTTAACTAATTTAAAGCCACTTTGTAAGGTATTTCAATAGAACAGGCCTTACCAAATCCATAATCAGAAGTGCTTCTGCAGCTACTGACACTTTGAACGGCTCCTGAAAAGATAAAACTTATAAGAAAAGTTTGCTTAAAGAGGCTAAAACATGTTCATCTTTCAAAATTCATACTTACTTGTTTTTCTTCTGTGTAAGAACAGCAAGGGATCAGCTGAAAGGGATCAAATGAACTATAGAATGAAAAAAGAAATATCTTAAATTGCAGAAGTAATGGAAGGATGACATTTAAATATTGCATAATTTTTTCATATTTTTAGTTTTAATTCCAATATCCCAAGTGTTCATGATTGGTTCAAATAAGCACTTTTATGTGTAAGAAAAAAATTCAATGGACATATTTTGATCTTTTTACTGCAGTGCTAACTTTATAGAATGAATTTAACTCAATTAATATTAATCTTAAATTCTTCTGACAGGAAACTTTCAAACCTAACATCTCACCAATTTTTTCCAAAGAGATTTTACAATTAAAAAAAAACCTTCTGGTGTGTCTTTGTCCTTTAAATGCTTTTGATAGTTTATATTTCTGATCTTCTCTCCTCTTTGCTAGCTCCTCAGCAGAGAGATGCTAAAAACAAAACATATGCATTAAGTAAACCACCAAGTAAGTAAACCAAGTATTAAACATACTTAGGCTCAAAGAAATCAGTGAGCTGGAGAATGCTTAATTTAGTTGTCCCTCTACCAATGCTAACAGCTGCTACCACAATTAAACTAGCATTATGTCAAATGCACTTAAGTGTCAGAAATACAAATTCCCTCTCCAGAAGTCAAAACAATTTCCCTCAGTGAAAAGAATTAACATTCAGCAATTTGCCATTGGTAGGCTGCATAGACATTTTAAAATATTAAAACATACTATTCTGCCAAGTATTTCCACTCTAATTTTTGCCTGCCCTTATTTATAGACAACTCAAGATGGCATACATAACTAAGGTTCCCCTTTTCTATTTTCCGCACAGCAACAAATCTGTAAGATAGGTTGGACTAAAAGAGTTCCCAGGCCAAAGGCATCTAGCTGGCTTTCATGCCTAAGGGAAGGCTAGAACTCAGAAATACCTGGTCTGTACCCCAGTACCTAACCCACAATACCAAACTGAGTCTTAATGGCACTTTGATCTGTTTCTCCATAGGCTATCTAATCCTTAGCTAAGAAAACTGGATAGTTATCATCAACAAGATTAAAATATTCAACTAGCTCAGTAACGATAGGGTATTCAAAGGAAGCTGACAGATATAAGATAACCACAATTCTTAATTTCTTATGAGTTATATGATCTCATAATACAAAAAATCCCATATCTGATTTTAATAGTTAAATGCCATGTTCAATATTTTAATGCTTAAATGAAAAATATTCTCTTTTCTGAACTCTTTAGGGGCTACAAATCTATGGCTCCTACGTAATATTCTAAACCACCCGGACTGGGGAAAAACCCAGAAAAATTGGGGGAAAAAGTTTTCCAAATGGCTTTGGAAAAAAAAAAAAAAAAGTTTCTCCCATTTTTTCCAGTTTCTTTTCCCCAGGTCTTCCCATCTCTACCCTCATGAAACCCCCAAAGTTGAAGAGGTATTCTGACAATCAAGAGGGGCATCCAACACCCTTTCCCTCAACCTCCAGACATTGAAAGACCCACCTGGAGGCATAGCTACAACTGGGCGATGTGGGTTCCAGGAAAGCGTAGCCTCCTAGCTGTATGCTCAAGCAAGTTCAGGAGTCTAAAATGTTATTACCTCAAATGTCTGTCCTTCCAAATCTCTGGCGTCACACCAGTTTCCCCATGGGTCTCTCACTCGCCGCCGTCTCGTGCGCTGTACCAAACAGAAATACACTCACACGTCTATTTAAGTGCACCAAGGGCAGAAAGCTCTCTTCATAATTTATGAAGGACTGTCACAAAAATATTGTAATGTACAGTGATCCGGATTGCCACTCTCCTTACCAGCTGATGAATATAGATGACACATGAACTTTAGCTGACCCACTTTTACTCTTTCCAGCCTTGCTTCCTAACTCTGCATATAACTGTGCATATAACAATGCAATGCAAAAGAAAATTACAGCAACAGCAGATGAAGAGGCTGAAAAAAAATACCAGAAGCCATGCTGGGCCTGTTTTCCGTCTCTAGCTATTGTTTCCAACCTAGCACTGGGGAAAAAAGTATGTAAATAAGCTCAAGTGTCTGCCTATTTGGTCAAGCTAATCAATTCTTAAGATTTGTACCAAATGTGACGATGTCAAAAAGAGAAGCCATGAAAAGAAGAGTTTTGAAGATGGGTTGGATTTAGCAGGAGACTGTGGAGAAAACAACTCCAGAAAAACAATTGGCCAACAATGCAGAATGTTGCTAGCTGTTTCATTCTAAGCTTCCCTCCAGTCATGTGACTACAAATTGAGCTGCTTTTAAAGCTGGGGGGGGGGGATCCTGAAATCATGCATGCTAGGTGGCCTTTCTCTCATTTGTTTTACTTTGTATTTACATAGCCTCAGTTTTTGCTCATAATCAACTGCATCGCTTAGCAATTCTGGTTCCAATTACCACCATTAAGCAAGGACTAGCTGTACAGTGCATTAACTGGTGGTTTCAGTTTTTGAGAACGATAGTCATTTCCTTTGCCTCAGCCTCCAAATTTAAACATATTGACTTGAAAATAAATAACCACTATTACATATCTGTCAATGATCTAGTTGAGAGCAATATGTAATTTAACAAAATCTCTGCATCATGGGTAGAATGCCAATATATAATTTATGAAATCAAAAAAATCTCAGCAGCGTGTCAAAAAATGTATTCAAGTTTGCATTCCTACAAATATGATTTTCAAGCTAATGCAGTCGAAAGAGAATGAGAGAAAAATAACCCAAAGAATCACAAAGACATGAGCCTGTTTTCCATCTCACCATAGATTGTAGACGTTGCATGAGCTGATACTCGTCAACAGCATCCTTGCCTTCCCTGGGCCGTACTTTGTCAACTGTTTGTGGTCTATTATACACAGCTTGCTCTGTAAAGGTGAAGAGACGTTGTCCTTCAATCTACACTTTAGACAGAGGCTCAAAAAACAACTAAACCCAGGGCCAAAACCAAACATCTGATGACAATATTAACTTTGCACTTATTTTAATTCAATCATTCAAACTAAATTTTTCATGCAATCACAAGGTTATGTGACTGAATAGAGCATCACTCCCAAAATAAATAAATAAATAATCAATTTGCTAATTTACTGTATATGTCTTTAGAATCAGCAAAGCCTTGTAAATGATGGACCAAGAACCGTTATAAGTTACATAAATAAGGCTACCTACATAGGAGCATACAAAAGGGGAGTCAGGATGTAGAGATATTACAATATAGCTAGGTATTATACAAAATTAAGGAAAATATTAAAATAATACTATGTTATAGATATGGGAACCAAGTTTTGCAACAACCAAGATATAGATTCGACTCTTATTTTTCTTCTGGTGACATTATTACAAGATCTCATAATAAAGTCAATACATTTAGGATTCCTCTTCCATATATTGCACTGAACAATCATTGAACTATTCCCTCATTTGTAAGACAAAGAGACCTATTTCTGGCATATGAAGTGGGAGTATTTGAAAAAAAGCACTTAAGAAAAACCTTGAGCGCAAGAGACTTCTGGTTTGTCGGCTCCGCCAGCAGCAGGGTTTCGCGATCCTGCGCAATCCCTGCCGTGCTAGCCGTTTTGGTGCCTCTGATCCGGACGGGTTTGGAGGCTAAGGCTGCCTTGCAGAGGCAGCCGAAGATAGGGGGGAGCTGGTGAGGGGTTTGGGGGTGTTGCAGACCCCCCTCCCCACCCGGCAAAACCCCCTTTTCTCAAGGCGATCGAGCGGCGGTCTGTAATGGCTGCCACAAAGAAGCCGGCAGCTGGGTAAGACTGAGCAGGAGGAAGAGGGGAGAAAGTTTTCAAGAGAAAGTTTTTTGGCTGATCCAGGACTTTAAGAGGCGTTTAATCCTGAGAACTACGACTTTTTGAAAAATACTTGGTTTCCAGAGGAGGATTTCAAGCGGCAAAATTGAGGTGCTGAAAGGAAAGTTTACTCTCCTTCCCTATGGAATCAACAAAAGGCCATTGAGAAACCTGTTGTTTTTTATAAAAGGTAAAAACTTGGCTTCTTGTTATAAGTGGGAAGGGAGAGGACAAAAAAAAAAAATTAAGATCTTGCTGGAGGAGATGCCTTGAAGATCTTGAGACTAGAAATTGATTGCAACAAGGCTGTAAAATACAGATTGGGCTTTTTTTCTTTTCCCTTTTACTGATACCACCCCAGGAAGAGAAAGCGAGAACTTTGTGCGTTGTTTGGACTGACTGATGTCTCTGGGACTTTGAGGAATTGTTTTAACTTTTGAAACATTTTGGTTGCTCTAAGAAGAACAAAGAATGGCTTTATCTGATGATGAACTTAGAAAGGAATATCAAGAAAGTAAGGATGCTGTGAAAGAAGCTTTCCTTTCTTTAGAAATGGCGCTTGCTATTTATCAGCAAACACAACAACAGATGGAGGAAATAGAAGGAGAAGAAGAAAAAGAAGAAGAAGACGCCATCTTCAGTGAATCTAAAAAATTAACTAAGAGAGAAAGGAGAAAGAAAGGAAGGAAAATGAAGGACTTAAGACTTAAAAAAAACACTTAAAAAAGGAAAAAATAAGATGCAAAACCAGCTTAATGTTACTGAGCAAAAGGAGAAAGGATTACAACAGAGAGGGAAAGCTAAAAAGGAGGTTAGTGGGGGGGGGGTAAAAAGGCCAGGGGGGATAAGAAAGGAAGGGAAAAGGGAAGGAAAAGCCACAAAGGTATGAAACAAAGATGGGAAAAAAGGATTTTTTTTTAGGGATAAAGGGTAAGGTATAATTTCTTTAAAAAAGAAGATTCTGCAAGGTACATAAGATGGTATTATGTATTAGAAATAGAAAACTAGAATGTTATAAGAATTAATAAAAGATTAAACTATTGAAATGTTTAGTAATGACAGATTTTAAAATTTAATAAAATTGTAGCATTTGTTTTCTGAAATAGACAATCAGAATGTTATAAGAGTTAATATTTAGATTTATTATCTAATTATATTAATTATTATGAATTTATTATTTTTTCTCTTTAAAGGTTAATAGGTAGAATGTACTAAGCAGAATCAGATTGGGTATCAGGCGTTATTTTAAATATTAATTTAGGGGGAGGATAGAAAGGTGATTTCAGGAGAAATTCTTTTATTTTTCTTACTATAGGGAATGAGATAAATGGATAATTTGGAAAGAATGGACAAAAAATACAAATACAATGATTTAAATTAAAATGAATTAAATAAAATAGAAATAAGAAGAATGAAAAGCAGGGAGAAGTTATATAGAAGATATAGAATGGTAAATAAGATAGGTAATGGTATATAAAATGAGCACGAATTTAATTGAAGTCCATACAAAGAGAGGTAATCTGGGGCCAAACTACTTTCTTAAAAGAAGTTTTATATTTTTGTGTTTTGTGTATCTATGTTTTGTTTGAGAATATAAAACCTCTGAGGAATGTTGGATGAGAATAATGGTAATCAAGTCAGAGAGGAATGAAAATGATGACTATAAACTGGATAAATATAGAAAATAATAATAGTAACAATGAAATTGAATACGAAAAGAGAAATAATGAGAAATTTGTTAAGAGATATCTATATGTTTATATTGAAATGGTATAAAACAGAATTATGTTACATAAAATAATATTCTACTTGACTTGTAAAATTAATAATGGAAAGAGGTTTTATGTACTTAATGGTTAATGATGGTTTGTTTGTCTTTAAAATCAATAAAAATTTGTTCCAAAAAAAAAAAGAAAAGAAAAGAAAAACCTTGAGCACCTTTGTTGCCACTGACCACTAAGAAAATTCAGTGAAGAGAAACAAGAGAACTAATTTATCAAAAGATACTAATTTGTTTCTAATGTCTTACACAAGGATAAAGTTGTTTTTATTTCATTTTCTGGCACACTATTCATAGAATATTTGTTAACAACTAACACACCTGACCTTCTCATATAGAATCCAAATCAATTACGCATACACTCAGAACTCCTGATGAAACTTCACTTAGTTTTTAAATGGCCTTCAGCCCACAAAAGCTACTGCCATAATTAAATAGGATACTTTTTGATACCAAAAGCCCTGCTGTTATTTACCACAAAGAAAAAATACAAATTTGTGGTAATGAAAAAAAAGAAATTATGAGTTCTTGATTTTCTAGGCTAGATAGACCTCCAAGCACAATAAATGTATTTTTAAAATGCTGTTTCTAATCTTTATTATCCTTCCACCTCACGTCCACCAGCACTTTCTAAAAGCAAAGGTTCAGTAGAATTGTCTATGTCTTTGGTAGTTGTGAGCTGCTTTGGAGACTTTTCTAAAAAAACAAAGGATACAGATGTAAACCGAATGAATGTTTGTTTGTTTTTACCACAGCCAAAGTTAATTGCTCCTATTAATTCCAGGTATGTATGTATTCGTCCAATACAGTTCACATCACCACAATTCTTCAGCCCTGGACGTACTGATGTCTTGTTCAGGTATTTCGGTTTGATTCTTTCCCTAAAACCAAGTAGAATCACAATTTAAAAATATAGATTTGACATATCTAAACGTATCTCATAATTGTGTGTGTGTGTGTGTCATGAAAGCTATCAGATGACTGCCATTCTTCTAGATAATTCCTATTGAAGCAATAAAAAATGATGAAAGCCAGTTGGTGACCTTGGGAAGGATATTCTCTCTCAACCCAACCCTACTTTAAAGGGTTAATGATGTGGGCAAAATAGGAGTTAAAGAATTAGGTAAGTTTGCTGCCTTGAGTTATATATAAAGACAGGACAAATCTATAATAATAGTATTTCCGTAACAGCCATAGATTTGGCAGCAAGAGAACGATTGGCCTTAAGTCTGCCAGTAATATCTCAGTTGTAGATCTGACTGCTCTACAGTTTTGTAGATAACTGAAAGTTATCAGGGTGCACAAATAGGGGGAATAGATGGCTACCAAGTCATGTATTGCAAATGGACACCAGATAACAGTGCAAGTTTATCAAAAATACACAAACTCTTAATTACATGAAACATGTTTGTTGCATACTCTATCACTGATGACATTCTTTTCACCAGCACTGTGTAGCCTTAAAAACAGCAAATGTATTGTCCAGAGGAGTCAGATGAACCTGAAGTGATCTTCCGGTTCACCAATAATGCTTACCATTGGTCCAAAATATAATTTCTAATTTTCAAATAGCGCTCAGGTGTTTTGGCTTGACGCCCGACAAAAAATTCTGGAATCGCTTGCTTTTCTTCTTCTAATATAACACCTCTATCTATTGCTATTTCTTGATCTGGTGACTTCAGTTCCTCTGCATCCATCCGATTTTCCTCACCAAGGTGTTCAGAAGAAAGAAAATGAATGCTGCTGTCAGTTACGTCCTTCTGTTCTTCACAAAGCTCTGGACTAGGAAACCAGTTGGGACTTTCAAAAGTCCCTGTTCCATCACACTTCTGATTCTCTATTTTTATAGTCCGATGCTCTTTATTCTCAGAGCAGGAAACTACAGTCTCATTTGCGCTTTTTTCTGGCTTTGTGATGTCCTGGGTTAAGAGAACAGCAGACATGTGTTGGGCAGAATCCAAAACAGGTGCTGTCCAATTGCTTTGCTCAGGTGGGCTTTTTGGAACATCTAATATCTCAGACTTTCCAGATTCTTGCTGATGTGCACAGGATAAAAGTTCATCCATTTCATCTGTAATGTCTACTTCCTCGTCATCTGATAATTTTTCAATTTTCACTGCATTTAAATAAGGGTCCGCTCGTCCTCTTAAGTGCTCTGGTGCCCATGTCACCTTCTTCCTTTCAACATCCTCACTGCTTTGTGGAAGAGGAGCACTGATGTGCTGTTGCTGTTGTTTCACTTTTTCTACACCATCATTTTTTGCCTGGTTACATTAAGAAGAGTTAAGCATTGCACAATTAAAAACAAAAGAGAATACTAGTTAAGACAAATAAATAGAACCAGCTATTTCTCAGTGTTGCCGTTTTCCAGTTAAAAACAATTCCAGTTAGGAATAAATAGTCAATGTTTTCATCCTAAGGTAACAATGTGTTAGATTATAGAATGGTTCCTATATGCAAAATGGGGAAAAGGGGGCTGCAGACCCAAAAACTCAATCAGGTATTCTCAAAATTTCAATACAAAATTTGGGCATTTGGAAGAATTTGAAGCTGCATGAGTGATATGCAGTGTGCTTCCTATATTTCTAATTTACCTTGTTCTTAAAGTATTGTCTGGCATAGCTCTTTACTTGAAGAACGTTGCGACTTCCAATCAGCATAGCAATTTTTGTCCATCTTCTGCCAAATTTAGCCTAACAAAAAGTAAATATAAATTCAGAAGTGGGAATACAGAAAAGATAATAATTTATCTAAACATGCCTACATGCCTAAGGGACTGTAATGGTATATGACCTTGGAAGACAGGAAGAGCTTTTGCCTAGAAAACAGTCTGTGAGTTTGAAACGTGATTTTGAAGGAGTAGGGGGTTGTAAAAACACCTCAAAAGGTTCTGGTTCTCAGGAAAGTAAAACTGAGAGGTACTTTCAAACTTGCAAAATTTTGTTAATGAAGCCTTACAATAAAAATAAATCTAATACTGCTTATTGTCCCTCTCGATTGACTACCTTTCATGGTTAACAGTTATAGAAGTAGTCCTCCTTTAGCAGATAACTCATATTTAGCAACCATTTGCTCTTACAATAATGATGAAAACATTTGTGACCAATCCTCACATGCAGACTTTTGCAGGTCTAAAAAGCAGAGTTGAAGTAAGATCATAAGCACAGTTGCAGTTTTACTTAATAACCAAGTTGTTAATTCCAATTGTGGTTGCTAAATGAGGACTACCAGTACTGCCAACAAGTACTATGGTCACAATTAATTTTTGGATACACTCCTCTGGCAATCCCAAGAATGGCATGATCACTTTGCTAACAGAACCGAGTAAGGATCTTAGAGGAATAAAAAAATAGTTTTCAAGCTCAGATGTGTAAGTCCTTATTAGGAAACTAAACCCAGATTATATCTTACTCTCAGAAGATAAGAGTTTTCCATCTTCCCTCTCAAATTTATTGTAAATGATTGGGGATTTTTTGGAATAGTGTGAGAATCAGTACAAGGAATTGCATTTCCCTGGTAATGCATCTTAGAATCCCTATTGGGTTGCAAAGGTTACCTTATTCAACACAGGATGTTTTAATGTTAAGACTGAAGGATGACTGATTATCACCAAAATTGCAATAAATGGTCCAAGTAGAATTACAGATAGTCCTCAATTTATAACCATTCTTTTAGTGTCAGCAGCATTGAAAAAGTGACTTTTTTCACACTTATGACCATTGCCATGGTCATGTGATCAAAATTAGGATGCTTGGCAACTGGCTCATATTTATGACGTTTGCAGTGTCACAAAGTCATGTGATCACCTTTAACAACCTTCTGACAAGCAAAATCAATAGGGAAGGAAGATTCACTTAACAACCGTGGTCATAAGTCAAGGATCACATGTACTTTTTTGTTCCTTTTTAAACAATTATATGGTATGGTTGTATTTTAAAACTGTTTGTTAAATGTTAGTGTTAGTAATATTTACCAGGCCTTCTTCAAACTTTTCCTTTTCTTCTGTTGTCCATTTCAATGAACTAGTTGCTGATTTTGGAGGTGAACGAAGCCTATCAGAAAACAAAATACTTGATTTCATACACATGCACTTAAACAATAGGACATAAAAGAAAACTGTTATAATCAACTGCCTTTGCAAAAAATATTTAAAAGCATGTCGCACATCTAAAAAGTACACATTTTTTAAACAAGGGCTTGGATTCAAGATAAAAAGACCCTGTGATTTGAAGTATCTTGCACATAGGATTTCCTATCACTCCAACATTATTTTTTGGGAGTTGTTAATATGTGGATAATATTGAAAATCTTTTGCCCTGATAGAAAGGTCTCACCAGTGTATTATAATCTTGGATCCAGTCCAATATGAATGCAAGAAATGCAATTATTTCAGATTGTTTATAAATAACACAACAAATTCTACATGCATAAAACAACAATCTTAAAGTACATACATGATTTTTGTTTCTTTCTTGTGTGGACTATGAAGTAAAAACAAGAAAAATAAATGTTACTTAATATTATACGCTTAGCAGACATTTCTAAAGTTATCTTGATAATGTGTAAATTTTTAAAAAGTTTTCCAGTATTCTGATTACTTTCAGTTATTATTTTCAGTTTTGATTTTTAATACCTTGTAGAATGAAAATATATGTTTTAAAATATTGAATTCTTGCTTTATAAATTAACTGTGTGGTCAGAAAGAACATTAAAGAACACCGGTGGCCCACCATAGTTTTACACAACAAATTTTACCTTTTTGTACATTTTTTATCATTTTCCTTTGGCTCATGCCAATTTTTTTCGGGAAGTGACTTGCTAGACAAATAATATCTGAAATATATTAAGGACTTCAGAACGTACAGTATTACGAGAGAAAATTTTTACACAAATGTTTGGGTGATTATTAAAAGCAGTGCCACTGAAATCCGATCAATGTGCATAAGCTGTTATAGTCATGAAGTATTGTAATAACATATTTTTGCACAATACTTGGTTAATGAAGAAAAATAATCCCACATGTATTTAATCAGACAATTGAAGCTTAATGTATTTATGATTGTAACTGAAAACCAAGAAAACATAGACAAGACACATACAATTTCTCTGTACCAACACCCACATTCAATGAAATTAGAATTTTACTTTCAGACTTCTTTCCTGCAGAGGAATTAGCAAAGAATATTTGTAGCTCAGGACTGAAATGAGGGGTCTTTGGTGCTTTCTGAGGTTGGCAGTTCTCTTGCAGATGTTTCATTACCAAATCTTCAATTATTTTGCAGTCCCCCTTATACTTTTTAAAATAAGTTTCAGGATATGGAAAAAGCAAAAATCTATCCAGGAAGCACAAAAACCTGGAGGTAGACAGAACAATCACAGCACATAACTTAAGTTATGTATAATAACCTTTACACACAGGACAGCTGAGTTTATTCAAATAAGTATGTCATATTAATCTATGAAAATAAGTATTCATGGTTTTATGTCCTTGTAAGTCTAATCAACAAGGACATAAATAATAATCCTTTTTACAGAGGATTAGGAGACTGTTGGCAAAAGAAAGTATCTTGGGAAATAGGTATGAGGAACAAATTGTTACAAAACCAGTCATAATCCTTAATATCTGCCTACTGATTACAATTACTTTTTAGTAGGAAAAGGATACTCTTCTTCCAGAAGCATCTTCTCAATGACAGCCTTGTTTTCTTCACTAATTGTACTATCAAGACTCCAAGGCTAAGAAAAGAAATAGAAGTCATACAACATTAATTCTCATAGCAAGAATGGTATGAAAAGAAAGAGGAATCCTCTGAGATGCAACAGTGAAAAAATAGGTATATTTGTAGAAAAACTCAGAAAACCTGAGGTAAAACTTGGTTTAAAAAAATTATATAAATTAGTAAAATCTCATCCTTTCCTTAGAAACCCAAAAAGGAACAGGGGCAACAATTATAATAAGCATGCCTCAAAAAGAAAAAGATGTATAAATAAACATACTGCATATAACTAGCTATGCCGTACTTGTTCTCAGGGTTAAATATTCTTTCATAAACACTACATGTAATATTTTCTTTCTGCCTGTGGTAGATTATACACCAAAGTACATGGAAATTGAAACATATCAAAAATATTTGTCCCGAAATACAAAGAATAAGAATTCATTCTTTTATTATATTCTGTAGTTGACTTACAAGAACCACATCTGTTCTCCAAGTGGAATCAAGGTAGTGATCTTGGAGTAAACTGGATGAGGGATACTGATAACTTCTGGGAAAAAAAAAATACAAAGAATAAATATTATCATAAGCATGGTGTTTTAATACTTTTTAAATATCATATAATATTGCCCTGCCCTTGATCCTACCCATTTGTTTTTGCAAGATCATATGGATTAACAGATACCATAGAAGAACGGGCTCAACTAGACAGCTGAGTTAAAGGTTGCCATAAGAGATCTCAAGACCAGTTCCATTCTGTTTAATTCTGTTGATCCTTATCTAATATCAAGTTAGTTTTGACCATTACTTGGCTAGATTCTCATGTATAGGTAGCAATAATAAACCCTTCTATCCTTTGGACTCAATGAATTATTCTAGTTATTTCCCAACAGATACTGGAAAAATTATTTTATAGCAAATATAATTCCTTATCCCATGAGATAAACAGTGAAACATTCAGTTATTGTTGCAGCAGTATGCCATATTTAGGACCATCTGATCTGAGGAACCAGTGGTTGGAAAAAGATTATCCATAAAGAATATCAGAGTCCTTTGCACACTGTGTATCAAAATGAAAAGTTAACTGTATGGTTTCGAAGCTTAAGATAATAAACTAAAATAATTGTAAAGAGTAGGAACAATTCAAAGTATGAAAATGGAAAAGGTATGAAAGTCTATGAAAAGGTAAATTATTTTCACAGAGATGAAAAGTAATCTATGATTCATGAGATGCTGATAAACAGATGAGGAAGCAAGATGAGATTTTATCAGTTATTCCTGAATTGAGTAAATCAATTCCATTCCTTCACATCCTTCAAAGAAATCTATAGATATTCAATTGCCACTATTATCTCTGTCACACTGAAAGATTACTGGGAAAGACCCAAGCAGCAAGCAGGGACACATATTTAATTTAACACCATTACCATTTTTAAGAAGCTCATCAAGCACAGCTTTATAGTGTAATGATAAATAACCTTGGGAAGCAGGAGGAAAAGCTGCAGCCTGGTCTGATGATAAATAGTTGACTGAAGGAGATTTTAACTATTGGGAGAGTAAAAGTGAAGGAAGGGAGGGAGGGGTACATTCAGACTTGCAAGATTCTGTTAATGCAACCTTACAATAAAGATAAAGCTGGTACTCCAAGTTGTGCTTCTTGTCTGGGCCACACATGCAAGGCTTATAAATCTTTAAAGATATCATGAACTGCAATTTGGCAGATTGAATCCGGCCAGGCTCAAGGTTGACTCAGCCTTCCATCCTTCCAAGGTGGGTAAAATGAGGACCCAAATTGTTGTGGGCAATATGCTGACTCTGTAAACCACCTAGAAAGGGCTGTAAAGCACTGTGAAGTGGTATATAAGTCTAAGTGCTATTGCTATTAGCCTGCCACAGTTTACAAATACACCCACTCCTTCCTATGCTGAGATGCTGTTTGCAAAAAAATAACCGGTTTTATTTTGGTAAACATAAGAATAGCTGGGGGGGTGTAACGGATAGTGTCTCTCCTCCCCCCCCCAATCATTTAGATCTTTGGCCGTCGTAAGAGAACAGAATAGATAAACTAACTTTACCTGACCGCGCGAGTACGAATATGACTCTGAGAGACCGACGGAACGAAACATCGTCCCCGAAGGCGAGCCAGAAACCTTTAGATCAGTGTTGCTCACCTTTGGCTACTTTAAGACGGTGGACTTCAACTCCCAGAATTCCCCGGCCCGCATGGCTGGCCGTGGAATTCTGGGGTTGCAGTCCACAAAATTTAAAACGGCCAAGGTTGAGAAACACCGGGTCCTAGACCCAGGGCAGTGGCACGACTTACTTCAATCAGGCCCCCGCCATGGAAAAAGGGTCCGGGCGAACGGCATTGCGCGAGGCCTCTCCTCCAAAACAGAACCATTTTCCCAATTGCCAGGTGGCGGCCCAAAGCTCGCCCTCTCTTACCCTGGCTGCGCTTCCGCAGCAGGTCCCACCGCCGAATCGCCCTCGACATCGACATCTAACTCTTCGACAGCTTCCATACTTGCACCTCCGCCGGATATCGCGGCGACGACACAGGAAGGGAGTCAAATATGGGCTGGCGCGTCTTCCGCCCTGGAGCTCGGGCCTGGATGACGACGTAGGAGGCGATCTCAAGATCCGCGCATGCGCACAATGAGACGGGCTTCCCCCGTTGGGTCTTGCTTCTGCCCTTAGTTGGTTGTGGCGAAGGAAAACGTGACTGGGCTGAAAGGATGCTATGGATAGACCCAGTGTGGCAAGAGAAAGAGCTGAAGGAAGAAAAATCCTGTCCGGTTCCAAACCGGGGAGAAAAAAAAATCAATAAAACGGCTTGGCTAATTGACTGGCTAATTGGAAAGAAGGTCTTTGTTTATTTGGAAGCCAGAAACTTCAGTGACAGCAGCAAATGTTTATGGGGTGGCTGAGTGAATGGATGGATTTTGATAGGGTTCTGTGATTCCCCGGGGGTTGTGCAATGCAGTGAGCCTTGTGTCTTTTATTATTTCAGTGGGGGTGGGTTAATCCTATTGTGCCCCAAACCCAAAGGTCATGTCCTGCCCTTGGAATTTGGGTGGGGGAATGTTAGATGTTTAATCCCACCTTCTGTGCGTTTTGTTTATTCAGTCTTCCTGAATGGATATCAAATCTGCCTTCCCAAACGCCTCTTCAAGTTTCTTAGTTCGAAGCTGTTTTCCTACAGCAGGAAGACTGGCTTTGCTTTTTGCCTTTATTGAGATTTTTCTCCTTTGGGGAAAAAGTCTGGCCTGCTTCTAATTTAATATCAAGAATAAAGACTATGGAGGAAGAACTTCCTACAGAGCAGATGGAAACTCTCTTGTGTGTGTGCGTGTGCAAGTACTCTCTCTGTGTGTGTGTGTGTTAGCTCTGCTAATGTTGATATATACACACACACTCAAAATTAGTGTTAACATTGCTCCCACAGTCATAGCTCTCTAAATAGCATGTACTAAAAGCAGCAGGCACACTGGCCTTTCTGACAGGTCATGTGTATAGAAGTCAGGGTTAGGTTTGTGAATCACTTATTCATGTGTTTGTAGAGATTTTCAAGGCATTCCGTTAGACTGGAGCAGCAATGAACCCCACTGTGGAAGACAATGTTGCTTTAAAATAGGGCTGTCAGATCTGCCCCTTCCCTTATCTCTGGACTCCTTATAACACATTTCTCTTTTTTTTTTTCACAAGAGTGCCAATTAATTTTATCAAATTTAGAGGCCTTCCGACTCATTCTCAGAGTGATTCTACTCTGTGCATATTGCAATCTCCCACCTCTGAAGCATGCAAAATCCAGGTGTGCTGAGTCAGATCTTTCAAAGCCCACAAGTTGCCCTGATCAATAGGCCAGTGGGTTTATGGATTTGGAGACCTAACAGATTTTAAAAATTGAATTTCTCTTGTCACTTGCCACTTCTCCCAAACCATGGGATTAGAGATCTTGGTGAAAGAGCTCTCGTATTCCTCTAGTCACACAAGCAAAGGGAAGAAAGTTCTAACATGGTATGTTCTTCTTCATCCAAACACTTGGCAGTATGCCATAGCCCATTAAATTTCCACTCAACTTTGCCTGTGCAGTTTAGTGACTGGCAGGCAGCTAAGAAGCAGTGAAGGCAGGTAATTAAAAGGAACTTTCCAATCTCTACCTAGCAGGGCCAACATATGAAGATCAATTGGAAGGATAATTAGTTCCATTAACTTTAGGGAAAGTACTTACAAGCAAGATAGTAACAAACATGCTCTGTTGTACTTGAAAAGCTTTTTAAAATGTTGGTAGATCTGCAATACTCAATCATATGCATAAAATTCTTCTATTGAACTAAAGTACTCACATGTTGTTATAGCGGAAGTTCTGAATTTCTAAAGAACTTGTGCTTTAACTGAATAAGAGCTTAGGCTGGTAATATGTTTCATTAAAAGCTCAGGGACTAATAGTACAGAGCTATGGCATCTGTATTGAAGTGGCCAAGTCCAAAAACACTAAAGAATTCCTGGAAGTCAGCCACTCATACAAATTGGCCATCAACAGGCATGTAGATAGGCAGTAAACAACACCTACATACTATTCAAAAGACAATCAAAAAGCCAAAAAGGAAACAAAAAGACTAAAAACCTCCTCACCAGTAATCAACACCCAGATGAACAGAGATTAACACCAAGATTAACCAAAAATCAAGAAACAAATAATGCCCCTAATGAAGGAACTCTCAAAACAAGCTAACAGTAAGCAATAGTCCAATCAAGGAACCACCAAGACCACTCCCACCTACACTGACAGGGCAAGCCACTAGAATATAAAATGAGAGCAAACCTTACTCCCTACTAACATTGATAATGTTATCTAGTTTGGGTAATGAAATGTCTGCAAGAAAACAACCAAGCTCAGAAAACCAAGGATCCCACAGCTGAAGATTTTTACCAGCCATCTTCTGAAAATTACTTAGAAGTATATACAGCTAGTCTCCACTTGTGACCCCAATTGAGCCCAACATTTATGTTGCTAAATGAGACAGTTGGTAAGTGAATTTTGCTCTATTTTACAACCATTCTTGCCACAGTTTAGTGAATCATTACAGTTGTTTAAGTTAGTAGCTAAGCGTCTGAATTTTGATCACATGACATTGGGGATGCTGCAATGTGTCAACTCATAAAATATTTCTATGGTCTTTTTAAAGTTGCCACAATGGTTGCAAGTGTGAAAAAAATTGTAAGTCATTCTTGTCAGTGCTGAAAACGGTCACTAAATGAACTGTTGTAAGTTGAGGACCACCTGTACAGGGTTTTATTTCCACGTAAATCATTCCAAGTTAGGATGTAAAATAAGAGGCATTTTTGTCCTAAAGAAAAAAGAAATTAAGTAATATTTCCTCAATTGCCTGAAAACCTGATGTAAGACTTCCTGAGTTTGTCAACGCTAAGAGTGTGTATTAATATTACACATATGTGTAATAAATTACAATATAGAGGGAGTAGGAGGCACCATCAGTACAATTTGGCTTTATTAAGAACAAGTTTCAAAACACACAATATAATAATGTTTCCATTATATAAAATGCATGACAATTCTTCATGTTTAAATTATCAAATGCATTCCGTTACAGTTTCTGGATTCTAAACAAAAGAGTATTGATCTAATACAATAATGTGGTAACTAGCTTCCAGGTTTACTTTGGATCATATCCATTTATGTGTCAATATGTTTAGTAATAAAACTTTATCTTATGCTATAGTTGGTGCTAACATCAACACATTTTATAGGAATACAGCCGGGTAATATCGGTATTTCATTGCTGCATAGGTAGTTACCAGCTCTATGGTGTAAGCAGTCTTATTTATTTATACTAAAGCCAATAACCTCACTTTCACCTCTCTGAAAATTGGATCCCTGAAGCAACTATTGTCCATTCAAAAACAACTACATATTAACAGAAATAAAATGGGTCAATGCATATAAATCAAGAGAAATGAAATTAATGATTGCAGTCATTTTAGAGCTAGTCAAAACCATATGCAGGAAGTGAATGAAACCAAGCCTTGCTGAAGAACACAGACCACTCGAAGGAAGAAAATGTCTTAAATTACTACAGCATAACATTTTGCAAGTTTATACTATCACAAAAAAAGTTGCCTCTAACTGCCCTGTAGAAGGCAACTAAGTCTATAGTATGATGGGTGTAAACATTATAGAGAATAATGTCAGTATTTTTAACACAGTTGCTGTTTATAACACAGTTGCTATTCTAGAAAGATGTGTGTTTTAACATAATTTTAACTGTGTCTGGAATTGTGAGTCAGATTGTACAAATAAATAGGTCAGAAGATCAAATTTACAATCCTCCTTCCACTGCCTCCTGGGCATATTTAAGTATTTTTTTCCCTTAAGTTAAAGATAAATCAGGAATGTTCCATCCTGCTGTGAAAAACCAACTACTGATTGAGAAAATGAAGTACTCTGGTGTGTATAATCTATGAGCCAAAACATCTGGAGGACATCAGATTGGAGCAAACTATATGCTTTAATTAGCTCTTTCACTGGATCTCCTAAGTTAAATATAGTATAATACCCTCTCTGCAAATCTACCTTATCAATAACATTTTCTTTTTCAAAAGATTAACAATTTGAGCCTGGTGCTCAGTGGCACTGGATTCTGCTACTTGCAGTGGGGTCTTCCTCAAGCTATTAGCAGCCTGCAGATTTGCTTTATCTCCTGCAGACCAGTTGAGCAGTGCTCTTACAGAATCAAAATGACCAGCTTTGCAAGCACAGTGCAGTGGAGTATCTTTATTGTTGTCTAAGGCATTAATAGATGAGCCGTTGTTCAACAAAAAATCTATCAGATTGCGGTGTCCATGTTCTGCTACAAGATGCAATAATGTCTTTCTCCAAATATTTTTGTCATTTATATTTTTATTATCTCCTGCCACCAAAAGTTCTTTTAATATCTCCATATTCCCACTGATAGCTGCATAATGCATTGGTGTGCAGCCATCCATGTCTTTGCTTGCAACTCTAGACTTTTTAGCTAACAGGGCTTTCACTGCATAAAAATGGCCTCCCAAAGTTGCAAAATGAAGTGGACTCTTTTTCTCTTTATCTGTCGCATTTGGATCAGCCTTGAAATTCAGAAGCAGCTCCACCATCGCAGGATTCCCCATGTCAGCTGCAAGATGAAGAGGTGTCTTTGATCGCTTATTCTTGAGATGGACATTAGCTTTATGTTGCAACAGCTTTAGAGCCACGTCAGTGTGACCTTTGTCACTTGCCATGTGCAATGGTGTGAACAGGTCTGTGGTGACCGCATCAATTTTGGCTCCTCCTTCAATCAGTAGGTCAACTAACGCTCCTCTGTTGTATATTGCAGCAACATGGAGGGGCGTTTGATTTCCTTGAGCAGTGATGTTAGGATCTATTCCCTTCTGCAGAAGCATCTGTGCAATGGAGAAGGCCCCAGCCTCAACTGCTAGATGTAAGGGGCTACTTAAATTAGGGGCCTTGTCCTTCAAGTTGGCTCCCTTCTCAATAAGAACTTTGGCTGACTTAATCTTCCCCGTTTTACATGCCACAAGCAATGGTGTGTGCTGCTCTTTGTTACAGACATTAATGTCTGTGCCTCTGTCAATTAAAGCTGCCACAATGCCATGCAGATCTTTCTCTACGGCTTTAAACAGGGCTGAGGCCATGGCTTCAGATGATAATCCTCTGGCATATTCCAGCAACAATTTGAAGAGAGATTGGTGGTTTCTATTAAAGGCTGCATCAATTATGCTGGAATCCACTTTGGCTCCACCTTCCAACAATACCTTGACAGTCTTCTCGTGTCCCTGAGATGCAGCATAGCTCAAGGCCGTCTGGCCTCTCTCATCCCTGGCATCGACCAAAGCACCATTTTTCAAAAGGACTTGAACCAGGTCGCTATCATCCTTGAGAGCAGCCCTGTGCAGGAAGCTGTGCTGATTCTTGTGTCGTCTCACCTCTTCTTTTAAAATGTTCCTTAGGACGTGCATGTGCTGGTTCTGGTTGGCCAAGTGAAGGGGGGTTTTGCCTTCTTGATCCAAACTGTACATGTTGGCCCCAGCTTGGAGCAGCCTGTTCGCTGCTTTATCATGACCTTTCTCAGCAGCTCTGTGCAGTGCAGTTCTTCCTTTATTATCCTTGACCTCTAGCTTGACACCTTTGCTGATTAAATAGTCAATTATTTCAAGGTGCCCGTGAGTTGCAGCAAGGTGTAAGAGAGTCTCGTTCGCAGAGTTTGTTGCATTCACATCCGTCAAGCTTAAAGCTTTTTCCAGATTGGAAAGAATTCCTTGTCTCACCAAATCAAAGACAGAAGGAATATTGTCTAGAGACTGCCTTGCTGCCAAAGTGGATTTTGATTTAGGTTTATCATAAATCATCTTTTTTGGCTTAATAGATCGAGGGCTACCTTTTCTCCCTTGATGTAAAGCCTTATTCTTTTGAATCCATCCTTTATCTTTTTCAATGAGATACCCTACCAGTTGTCTTCTGGAATCTCCAATTTTCTCATTCACATCACTCACATAATTCCTGATCTTGCTATATAAATGGGGCTCTACCTCTTTCAAGCAGGGATAAAAAAAAAGTCGACACGCTCGCTCACCTTGAGAAGCCAAGATATCCAAAACGCGGGAGTTCTTTGCCATTCGTGTTCTATAATAGGATAAAATCATTTTTTTCTCAGTTGTCAAGACACCTTTTTCTATCAGCCAGTCCAGGAGATGATCTGGGTTTTTGATGCCTTCCACAAGTTCGTTCTTTTTCATTTTCAGTACTTCTGTGGCATATGGATTTGTGAATAAGCTAGAATACATTCTGTCTTTAGATGACCACCATACACTGAATCTTTTGAAGTTCAGCATTTACTGTAATTGTAGCTCATTGAGGTTTATGCCAACAAATATTGCGGTGGCTCAGCTGGAAAAATCAGGAACAGACTTTCCTTCCTGCAAAAAACATAAACTCTTCACCTTTCACTGTTCAGTGCCATTGATTCTTTTTTCTGTTGCTCAATAACAATGTTGACAAATGTAAAAGAAAAACCCACAAAAACCAAAATGCAGTCCAATTAAAAACTATTCCAGTACACCAGGAGACCAATACGCTGTAACAAAAATCTGTGTCTCAGAATTTGTATCCAAACGCTTGATGAAATAGAAATATTTTTCATTATTTGCCATGAGAGCCATCTGTCAATATATCAGTAACTACTGTAACCAGCAGGCTGTTTACTGTTGCTATGAAACTGGACCTTTTTGTAACGTTGAGATAAAATCGTAAGCACTGAGTTAATTAAACAAAAGCTTTTCATGCTGGGTTCCAGAAATGTATTTCTCCCTCCCTCCCTCTCCCCCTCTCTCTCTCACACACACAAACTGTGTCTCTGTAAACAATTTTTTGCATATTTTAGTAAACATATCATTTGAGGAAAGTTAAATTTCAAGTTTAGAAAACAGACAAATTTAACAATGTAGGCATTTTGATTACAATGATTTGGGAATATTATAATGATGGTATCTGATAAATAGCAAGTTAAAACAATCCTATCAGTAATTACAGGAGGAGAGAAGATAGATGGAATATGATGCTACAATAGTAGAATAACTGCTGTAGCTGTTTACAGCTCCTGTATGTGCCCAGCTTCTTCTAACAATGTAGAAATGTCAGAAATTCTTTACTCAGCATTGTATACACCTAGAACTATCTTGATGAGGAATGATACCCACCTGTCATTTGCATCTACAGAGAATTGAAAAACTTAGTATATTCCATGAACAATATTTCCTCTATCGTCAGTTCCTGGGTTAAGAACATCTGACTTACAGGCAACCTGTTCTTATGAATAGGCTGCCTATTACTAAAAATGGTGGATGGTATTCTCCTTCCTAGAACCAATGAATGGCTGAAGCCACATAATATTTTCATGAACCACTGAAGCTTTTTTTTTTTTTTTTGAAATATACAAACCGTTTTCCAGCAGTTCATGAAAACATTGTGTATCCTCAGTGGTTCATCAAAGGAAGGAGAATGCCAGCCACCATTTTTAATAATAGGCAGTCTGTTCCTGAGTTCCAACTTACTTGCCTACAAAATCAAATTAAAAACAGACTTAGGAATGGATCCAGGGACTTCCTGTACATCTATCATACAGAAAGATGCTACAGCATCTTTGATCCATCACCTCCATTGATCATGGCAGCAATGATTTGTCTAATCCACAAACACAATTTTGAAGCCCAACACACATATGCAGGAAGGAAGGTCTTGTATAATTCAGGGAACAGCAGATAATTTACAACTTGGTAGGCTGAGGAAATCACTTAAACAGGGCCATCAAACATTTTCAGCAACAGCTCAGTATTTAACGTGCCATGTGCATGTAGTTGAAAAATGAATGAAAACAGAAGAAACAGAATATTTGCTGGCTTTTTTTTAAAAAAAAAAAGTATTAAGCAGACATGGTGAATTGAATGGTTGAAACTATGCTAGAATTGAAGCATTTTTCTTTATAGGTCTGTATTTGGCTGAAAGGAGGAAAATAGGTGCGAATGTGAATATGTTTTGAAAAGCGATATATTGAGTTATTTGGCTTTTTGAATCTGGTTGAAATGTACCCATTAAACAGCCAAGACATTTTGTTTGTTTAAACTAGTAATGCTGGCCCAGTTACTGGGACAGCAAGTTAATCACAGTACTTGAAAGAAAAGTGTTTCAAATTAATTGTTTAGTCTTCCTATCTGGCTTTGAAGGTCTCTGTGTTTGAAGCTTTCAGGGTTTTGAATTCCAAGATGAATTTGCTTCTTAATGTAACAGCTTGCTTTCAAAAGCAGCATCCTCAGTGCAACATTTGTTTGACATGGTTTTCCCCCTTTCGTCTGGGAGAACAAAATACGAATGATCTTTTTAAGGCAACTCTTACATCAGTTTCTTGCCATTTATGGCTGGATATTTTTACTAAACCCAGAAGAGGTCACTGTTTCTCTTTTTCCTCTTTTTCAGCCAGCCTGGGAAGGAGCTTTAAAGTATTTAGAGACCCGGAACCTGTTAAAGTGGGCCATGCCATGCAACTGAATGATTTCCAATATCTTCATTATATTCTCCTGGGAATCTGGCTTAACATAACAGCTGGATTGGATGAACATAAATATATCAGTAGTGAGGGAAGTTGTGTTATTAATGTTTCCCAGCATGCATTTTAATTTGAGATTTAGCCATTGAAGCACAACATGTATTTAAATTGATGCCTGGTCTTTTATTGAAAACATTCAACATCTTTGTTACCAGCTAGGCAATGACTTGGCCTGGAATTGAGATGTTGGATGTTTTCATTTTACTTGGAACCTTTTGGAGAATGCCTTGCTGGAAGGACTATGGACTTAGGCTATAAATAGGTTTATTTTATTGGGCTTGTCCCAGTTTTAAATGTCAACTCAGGTGTCCCTAATTTAACAAAAAAAATCCAAAACAGGAAAAACCAGAAATTTGCACAGATTTGTCTGTGCAAAATCTGCAAATCATGAGCATTGTGCCCCCTTAATTGATTGAAAATATGAGATGCCTAGCTGTAAGCACTTGAATGATGAACTATGCTTTATCAAATTGAAAAGCTTGATTTTTTTTTGGCATGATGATTTTTTTTTGGCATGATGAACACCATTCTTGTCCTCTGATTTTCCTATGTAGGTAGTCCTTGGCTCACAATCAAAATTGAGCCCAACATTTCTGTTGTTAAATGAGACATTTGTTAAGTGAGTTTTGCCCCATTTTATGACCTTTCTTGCCACAGTTGTTAAGTGAATCATTAAAATTGATAAGTTAGTAACCTGGTTGTTAAGTGAATCTGACTTCCCCATTGACTTTGCTTGACAGAGGGTCTCAAAAAGTGGTCACATGACCTCAGGACACAGCAATGGTCATAAGTATGAACTAGTTACAACACTTCTGATTTTTGATCATATGATCATGGGGATGCTACAAAGGTTGTAAGTGTGAAAAATGATAATAAGTCACTTTTTTCAGTGCCATTATAATGGTCACTAAATGAACTGTTGTAAGTTGAGGACTACCTGTACTTGTTGGATCTGCCTCCATGTTATTTAAAAATAAATTCAGTTGTTAAAATGCATTTTGTGCTAACATGGAGCAATGCAATGTTCCTAGACTAAATGGAGACTTCTGGCTTTTAACTTCTTCTTGTTGCTATAGTATTGCTGCATCCATCTGTTACTCGTTGGGCCTGCCTCAGGCATAGGTGCTTCTATTGTTGTTAAGAGAACCAGTTTGGTCTAGTGGTTACGGCACCAGGCTAGAAAGTGGGAGACTATGAGCTCTAGTCCCACTACTGGCATGAAAGCCAGCTGGGTGACTTTGGGCCAGTCACTCTCAGCCCAATCCACCTCATAGAGTTGTTGTTGTTGTGAGGAAAATAGGAGAAAGGAGGAATATTGCATACATTCGCCATCTTGAATTATTTATCAAAATAATAAAGGCGGGATAAAAATCAAATAAATAATAACATAAATTACAATGTCACTACATTATAGTCTACATTATACATTATAGTATATGTCATAGAGTGAACTCCCGTTACTTGTCCCAGCTTCTGCCAACTTATCAGCTCGAAAGCATGTAAAAATGCAAGTAGAAAAATAGGGAACACTTTGGTAAGAAGGTAACAGTGTTCTGTGTACCTTCGGTATTTAGTCATGCTGACCCCTCTTTGTAACAAAGATTAGCACCACCCCCTAGAGCCAGAAACAACCAGCACATATGTGCAAGGGGAACCTTTACCTTTTTATATTATAGTCATTGTTCTTAAATTTATCTGAAAATAAATCTCACTGGATTATGGTTTTACTTTTTTTTTTACTACTTTGTTTTCTTCACCACAAATGCCATGTCAGTATCCTTGTGTAATTAACTCTCTAATTTCATACTTCCTTCATGATGTTATACTTAGCTTTAGTTCATATTTAATGTTTACTTCTTTGGAACTTCTTTAAAATCACAGCACACAAACATTATTAAAATGGCTTGCTAACATTTAAAACAAATTTAGGAAAGTGTTTTATGTCTTTTCCCTAAGTTAAATGTATTAAGATTGCTACTTAAAATTGTGTTACACTGATATCAGTATATTATTTAACAAACACAGTCACCTTTTTGCAGGTATATCTAGAAATAGTTCCCTCAGAGTCTTCACATGATACACTAGCCCAAGTGTGAAACTGACTACCAGTAATCAAGCCAACCATTTGGTGACAAGACAGCATGGTAAATCAACGCCAATTATGGTTTACATGTCACCTTTTATATAGAACACTATCACAATCATTTTTATGATGCTGTTTGGTGATACTTCATTTTTCTTTAAAAATAATTTTGATTATTTTTATTTGCAACTAGATGATTTGATTTTAGTACCATCATGGGCAAAGGGGAAAGCTGTATCTCCCTCTACTCCAGAGGTGCTCAACCTTGGCAACTAGTGGACTTCAATTCCCAGGATTCCACAGCCAGTTTTGGTGGCTGGGGTATTCTGGGAGTTGAAGTCCACATGTCTTAAAGTTGCCACGGTTGGATACTCCTTTTCTACTCCCTTCCATCCCCCACATACTGGAAGGATGAAAACAAAAAGAAGTGAGACAATGCTACATCTACAAAGGTCCCATTTTGAAGCTACTTCTCCCTTCCATTTCTCTATCTGGAGGTTGAAGGATCTGAGAAGCAAAACTGTGGATTCACCAAGGGGAAAAGATTGCAAAATCCTACAGAATGAGAAGATACATTTCATCCAGCATATTCCATGGGGAAGGGCTATGTTCACACACCAATTCAAAAAAGGACAGACCTTTCTATAATTATGTCCAACTTCTTCTTTTAATGTGTGCCCCGTAGTTTGCTTCTTCTGCTATCTTGCTTTCAAACCCTACCTTTACTACAATCAATTGTTCTTTAGGGAAATCCAGCTCAGAATTAAATCACAAAATCTTATTACAAGGAAGAAGTTAACTCTTCTCTCCCCATATAGGTTCAAATGACATGTTGGATTATTTAGATGAGTATATCCAAAACAAGCTGTTTTTATATTTTATAAGGCACTTTTCCTTAAATCGAAGTTTAGCTTGTGTTCTAAGTCTGGATATCACATTCACTGTTACTCCACATTGCAGGTAATCCTCAACTTATAACTACTTTTGAGCCCAAAATGTCTGTTCTTGGGCAAGACGGTTGTTAAGTAAGTTGTGCCTATTTGATGACCTTTGTGCCATGGTTGTTAGCGAATTGCTGCAATTGTTAAGTGGATCATATGAGTTGTTAAGTGAATCTGGCTTCCCCCATTGACTTTGCTCGTTGGAAGCCAGCTGAAAAGGTTACAAATGGTGATCCCATTCAAACTACCATATGTGGTGGACATGCATTGATGCTAAAAAATATTGGACTAGAAAATGCATGTGGTTGGAAAAAATCATAGAACAACACATAGATTTAAAACCAGAGATATTTTTATTGGGAATTTTGTCTGAAGGTTATGGTAGAGAGACAAAATATTTGATTATTAATGTATTAACAGCAGCTAGAATTGTATTTGCACAAAATTGGAAAAACAAGTAAATTCCGACAGAGGTAGAAACCATTCAGAAAATAATGGAATGTGCAGAAATGAGTAGATTGACAATGGCAATTAGAGAACAGGAAGATAAAAATTATTATAAGATTTGGAATTTATTTTTTGAATGGTTAGATAGAAGAGTAAGAAACGGAAACATGTGATAATAGTAATATTACAATTAATTGACTTAGATTGAGCAAGAGAATGAATATAATTTAGGTAAGGATGAAATATATTTTTAAAAGATAATAATTATAATATTAATGATAATATAATAATTGACCAATGCAAGATAACATACTGATTAGAATGGTTATATATATAAACAAGTAAGAAATATATGATAATATTATTATGTGCACAGGATATATGTATCCAACAGACACACTGTTGAACTGAAAGATGGTTTATGTTTGTTTTTGTTGTAAAAATAAAAAAAACTAAAAACAAAAACAAATGGTGATCCCATGACTGCAGGAGAGTGCAACAATTAAAAATAAATGCCCATTGCCAAGTGTCCAAATTTTGATCACGTGACCATGGGGATCCTACAATGGTTCTAAGTGTGAAAAATAGAGGCTTGAAGACCTACCCACTGGGTGCTAGATGTTGGGAAGATATTTGGGCTTCTGCCATATTTGCCACCTTGCTCTTCTTTCTTTTTCTTTTGTTATAGTATCCATCCATCTTACCATCTAAAGCGGCTCTGGATATTAGGGTATTGTGATCTGCTGTTTCTATTTTATCCTTTTTCTACTGTCATTTATCCTTTTCATACTGTCTGGTATAATGTGAGGTACCCAGAATAATTTGGAGTGAAAGAGGCATCAATTTGAATTAAAAATAATACACGAAACGGGTCACTCAGTCCCCTGAAGTGAATTTCCTGATAAATATAATATGTACATAAATGTACATATATATAAAATATATGACCCTGACCTGATGTAATCTCCTTATCACAAGACCCATCCCAAGACTCACTGATGACTCACATCTGCACAAGACCCATTATAAGAACCTCACTTGACACACCCACACCTGATGTCCTTATAAATAGAAGAACACTTACATTCCCTAAACTCTTCTGAAAATGTTACCTAGCCTGGTAATGAAATGTTTGGAGACCAACTCACAATCTCAGAGAATGAACCTTCACCCTCATCCTACACCTGAGCTACAGATATTTGCCACTGTTGCAAATATAAAATTGCAGTTCAATTCATGAGTGACAACCTATATTTCCTTTCCTATCCATCAATCAGAGGTTGCACACATGTGCGTGTTGATGTGTTCAGGGGTGCCCCCATTCACAATAAGTGCCACATGCTGCCTCTCTTGGGTGCCCATCAGTGGTGGGCTTCAAAAAATTTTTACCACCAATTCTGTGGATGTAGCTTGGTTGACGTGCCGTGCCTTGGTGGGAGTGGCAGGGGAAGGATACTGTAAAATCCACATTCCCTCCCCACCCCACTAACCTGCTTTCCAGCTCCATTTTCCTGGGCAGGGCAACCAAAGAAGACCCAGCCGATCAGCTGGGACTTGGGAGGCAGAGAATAGATGGGGGCAGAACCAATCAGAGGTGGTATTTGCCGGTTCTCTGAACTACTCAAAATTTCTGCTACCGATTCTCCAGAACTGATCAGAACCTGCTGAATCCCACCTCTGGTGCCCATGCTTTTCCCAAACAAGGACGGATTTAAGAGACAGGCAGAGTTGGGGGGAAATGCCTTTTCACAGTTCTCTATTAGGTAGTTAGCTGATCATAAATAATGTAAACCATTTTCCTATCATAGCGGCCAGTATTGTAAATATGAAGTTATTTTTATTTTGTGGGACAATATATAAACATCCGTACCCATTTCATCAATCATTTTCATAAAGCGGTTGCAATCAGGTGTGTGCATGAAAATGTACGTATTGCCTTATATTAAAAAGATAACGTCAGCTCTGATGACTTCACTGGCACATCTAGTAGCTTTCCTGACAACAGCATGGAAGTATTTGTCATGGCTTTCTTCTGGGAAAGTCTTTCAACTTCCCAGTCTTGTCATTCAACAAATAATATATCAGCAATGTAGAAAGGATGGTAGAGATGCATCTAAATGTCTTCTTCTTCACCATGCCACAAAACCACTCCTGCAGCTTTTCTTTTTCCCATCAAATTCCCTTCCATGGATTGTGCTTGGATGGAGTAATGATATAAGAGTCACAAAAAGATGTAGACTAGTTAACTTGCTGAAGAGCCAGTTTGATGTAGGGATAAAAGAAGAGGTGGTTTTCAGCAGGTTCTGACCAGTTCTGGAGAACCGCTGGTGGAAATTTTGAGCAGTTCGGAGAACCGGCAAATACCACCTCTGACTGGCCCGGCCCCCATCTATTCTCTGCCTCCCAAGTCCCAGCTGATCGGCTGGGTCTTCTTTGGTTGCCTTGCACAGGAGAATGGAGCTGGAAAGCAGGTTAGTGGGGTGGGGAGGGAATGGGATTTTGCAGTAACCTTCCCTTGCCATGCCCACTAAGCCATGCTATGCCCACCAAGCCATGCCCACAGAACAGGTAGTAAAAAAAATTTAAACCCACCACTGGATTAAAGCATCAGGCTTGAAATGGGAGACAATGAATCCCTCCTAAGGAACAAAGCCACTTGGGAGACCTTGGGCCAGTCACACTCTCTCAGCCCCAGGAAGGAAGCAATGGCAAACCACTCACCAAGAAATCTGCAGGGACTACTCCAGGCAATCACCAGGAATAAAAAGGTGACTCAAAGGCACAAGTTGCTTAGGGAAGATTTTGCCCAGAAGAAGGAGACCTCTGGTTGAGCAGATCTAAAATTTCCCATGACTCCTCTCATACCCATGAATCATCTCATCCATTTTGCTTCTAGTAAGGCAGATGATTGATGTTGGGAGAGGAAGGGCAGCAAACTTGTGGGACAATTATGAAAAGAATGTTTGATATCAGACTTTGCTTTCTATTTTTGGAAAGAGATGCAAAACATCTCCTATCTCCTAGGATGCCTCCTATTAGCTACAGAGCTTCAGCCAAATTCATCTTACAGATCCTTGCTGAAACAGCCTCATTTACAATATTATTTAAAAATGAATTATATAAAATATCCTTTTGTATAATTTATATAATTTGGTGGTTGCAACCTAAAAGATCTTCATTTATTCCCAAGCACCAAATTTTCAATAAGAAAAAAGAAAGTTCCAGCCAATGAGTTAGGGAAATCATGAGAAATCAGGTTATTTATGTGATGTCCCAGGTCAGGGCTATTTGAACTTTAAATATTTGTACTTCAGATGGAAGCAAACAAACGTAAGTTGTGGCAGGTATAATCTCATCTGCTGATCCCAGATAAAGTTCAAGCAGCACCATTCAGGACCAAATGAATTATTTAGACTATCTTCAAGGGCAATGCCTCTATTCCCTTGCAATAATGCAGCCTTAAAAGCTTTCCAAAATAAATGATTGTGGCCAGATCTGATTTCTCCTTAAAAAAAAAAAGGCATAATTGTGTTATATTCCTTGATTCCACCACCATCTGAACAAAGGAATAAGGCTGGATCATTGAACTTCCCAAACTGCAAATCTGCTATTTTAGAAAAAAGTGAAGAGTTGAGTGCAGCTTTAAAAAAAAAAAAAAAAGCAATAAAAATCCTGGATTAAACAGTTATGTCAATACCAAAATGATGCTTTGCCAATTTGATAGATCCATTGGCAAATCGAGAAGAGGTGCTGTATAAGGTACCAGGGAGAAGAATAAGAAGAAATCTTATAGAAACAATGATATTTGTAAACAGCTATGGATCATGCCCAGTATTTCCTAGTCGAACCACAGACAATTACAATGATCTAATACATATCGATTTTACACAAGACAATGTTGAAAAAGCACTACACAATCTAAAACCATCTCTATCTATTGGACCGGATGGAATATGTGCCTACTTCTTAAAAAGGCTATCCACTGCCATAGCAGAACCTCTAAGCATAATCTTTTTAAAAATCTTTCGGGGACTTCCGGTTTGCCAGGCTTCGGTGGCGGCAGGGATTCGCGATCCTGCGTGATCCCTGTTGCGCTAGCTGTCTTGGTGCCTCCGATCCTAATGGGTCTGGAGGATAAGGCTGCCCCGTAGAGGCAACCGAAGATAGGGAGGATCCGGAGAGGGGTTTGAGGGTATTCCAGACCCCCTCCTCACCCGGCATAACCTCCTTTTCTTAAGGTGGTGGAGTGGCGGTCAGTAATGGCCACCACAAAGAAGCTGGCAGCTGGACAAGATTGTGCTGGAGGAAGAAGGAGAAAGAAGAATCAGGAGAAGTGAAAGTGCTGGCCAAACCGGGAAAATAACAACTCTAAAATATCCTGGAAACTGAATTGCTTGAATTGCCTGAAAGATACATTGTATCCCTAAGAAGATTGGAAAGTGGCGGAGAAAGCTGTCAAGGTAAAACTTTTTTTTTTCTTCACTCTCCCACCCCATGGAAATAGCAGTCGGAGATCTGGAAAATCTATTTGGGCACTGAAGGTAACTCAATTTGAAAGTTAAAACCAAGGGATAAAGGATTCCTGGACATTGGATTTAACAGCTTAAGAAATCGGAAAACCCGTATTGGAGGAATGGATTTCTGAACATTTAAAGGAAAATCATCATTGTAAGTGGGAAGGGAGAGGAAAAAAAAATTGGAGCAGAATTTGAAAAAGGAGGAGATTGCCTAGAACTTTAAAGAAAGATATATCTTAATTGGAACTCTTTGATTAAACTGTAACCCCAGAAAGAGAAATAGAAGAAAGAAAAAAAGTCTTAAAAGAAATAGTTTATTTGGATTCTTTGGTGACTTTGGAACTTTTTGGAATTATTTTTGATTAAAAATACTTGGGTGGTTGTTTTGGAAAAAGTTTTTCTCTTCATGATGGCATTGCTTGTGGATGAACTAAAAATTGAATATCAAAAATATAAAAAAGAAGAACAAGATGGAAAAGATACTTTGGGCACTCTTTTTCAATTTCTAGAAATGGCGGTATGCACTTATGAAAAATTGACGATGCAGCAGGACGACTGGGACAAAGAAGAAGAAGAAGCCATCTTTGATGAACAATGGGTTCTTTTTGGGGAGGAGGAGAAAGAGGAAAAGAAAAAGGGGATTTTAAGGTTTGAAAAAACAATCAAAAAAGAGAAAAATGAGATGAAAGGTGGATACAAGGTTAGAAAACAACAAAAAGGGGGAAAGCAGAAGAAGAAAAGGGAGGAGGAGAGACAAAGGGGTAAAAAGGGCAAGGAGAAGAATAAGCAAGAGAGAAAGGAGGGGATGAGAAGCCTTAATCGTGGGAAGCAAGATTTAAAGAAACAAAACTTATTTAGAGACAATGGGTAAATCTAATTGAAAAAGGGATTCTGGAAGGTACATAAGATTGTGTTTTTATATGTGTATTCAGAGTAAAATGTTTAAGATATAAATGAGTATCAATATATATTATTAGCTTTTTAATGGTATTGATAGTGGTTTTATATGCTTTTATTTTGTTATTGTAGTGTTTTTGCTTTTCTCATAAAATTTATTGTGTAATTTTAGAATGTACTAAACAGAATCCCAGCATAAGGTAAGTGTTATATTAAGTATTATTAAGTTAGGGGAAAGAGTCAAAGGCGTCACTCCAATCAGTGTACAGGAGAAGTTTCTCTAAAGAGAAAAGATGAATGGATAGCTGGAAATAGAACAGACAAAGAATGATAAGTATTATGAATTGAATTGAGATAAGATAAATAAAATAAAACTAAGAAAGATAAAAGAGGGAAGAAGCTATATAGAAAATTGAAAATGGTAATAAGATATTGAATGATATATAAAGTAAATATGATTTTTGGAATTTGTGTCTGTGCGAAGAGTTTTAACCCGGGATCAAGCAGCTTTCAGAAAAGATGTTTTATGTTTTTTATGTTTTATGTTTCGTATGTTTGTGTATTGTTTTTGAAAGACAATAAAATTTTAATTAGCAAGAAATATAATTTGGATAATAGAATGAAAAGGAGAAGTTGGGATAAGATATGAAGTTGAACAGATAAAGTAAATATATATATTACAATTTGGAACTATTTTGTATGTTCTATTGGTTTTCTTAGAAAAGATATTTTATGTTATTATGCCTTGATTGTTTGTGTATTGTTTTGTAAAATTAATAAAATTTGTCTTAAAAAAAAATCTTTCAGGACCTGCTCCTTGCCAAAACTATGGTCACAAGCCACAGTCATCTCCATCTTCAAAAAGGGAGACCCCAGCCTGGTTGAAAATTACAGACCAATCTCTTTATGCTGCGCCACCTGTAAAGTCATGGAATCAATTATTAACCAATCCATCATCCTCCACTTAGAAACAAGCAACCTACACTCTAATAAACAATTTGGTTTCAGGAAAAAACTATCATGTAATCTGCAACTCTTACACTGTAAAAACATATGGACTACACAACTCGATCAAGGTAAAGCAATAGACGCAATCTACATAGACTTATGTAAAGCCCTTGATTCAGTGGTACACGACAAACTATTCCTAAAACTAAAATCTTATGGTATCTCTGGACACCTGCATAACTGGATAGAAGCATTCCTATCAAACAGACAACAAATGGTCAAAAATGGGAGCGTCCTATTAAATTCTGTACCGGTCAACAGTGGTGTCCCCCAAGGCAGTGTTGTAGGACCAATTCTTTTCATACTCTACATAAATGACCTCTGTGATCATATCAAGAGCAACTGCGTTCTCTTCACTGATGATGTAAAGCTATTCAACACCACAGACAATACTGCTACCCTTCAAAAAGACCTCGACTATGTATCAGAATGGTCAAACAAATGGCAACTTCAAATCTCAACAAATAAATGCTCTGCCCTACATATTGGCAAAATAAATCAGAAAATAAAATACAGGCTGAATAGTCAAAACCTTGTTGATGATCCAAATTCTGTCAAGGATCTTGGAGTACTCATCTCTAATGATCTAAGTGCTAGAGTCCACTGTAACAACATAGCCAAAAAGGCATTAAGAGTTGTTAACCTAATCTTACATAGCTTTTTCTCTGGTAATATTACACTAATAACAAGAGCATACAAAACATTTGCTAGACCAATACTTGAATACAACTCATCAGTCTGGAACCCACATTACGTATCTGATATTAGCACAGTTGAGAAAGTCTAGAAATATTTTACAAGAAGAGTTCTCCACTCCTCTACTCATTGCAGAATACCTTATGCCACCAGACTCGAAATTCTAGACCTAGAAAACCTAGAACTACACCACCTTCAGTCCGATCTAAGTATAGTATATAAAATCATACATTGCAATGTCCTACCCGTCAATGAACACTTCAGCTTCAACCATAACAACACAAGAGCAAACAATAGATACAAACTCAAGGTTAATCACAACAAATTTGATTGCAGGAAATACGACTTCAGCAATAGAGTGGTCAATGTCTGGAATACTCTACCTGACTCTGTGGTTTCTTCCCCAAACCCCAAATACTTTAACCTTAGACTTTCTACTATTGACCTCACCCCTTTCCTAAGAGGTCTGTAGGGGGCATGCATAAGTGCACCAACATGCCTACTGTCCCTGTCCTATTGTTTCTTTTTCTTTTTTCTTATATGTATCCATGTATTCATAACTATGTTTTTACTTATACCTATTATCTTGCAAGCAATTGACAAAAATAATAAAATAAAATAAATAAATAAATATCCTTTTGGACTCTAATATTGGTGGCAAAGAACATCTACAAAATGGACATGGAGCAGAATGGCTGCTGGGTAAGCAGATGGGAGATTGAAGTTCTCAGGAATTGAAATGACCATCTGGAAATCAAGTAGCCAGATCAACCAGTGATGGCCATATGCCATTTAGGTTCTCAGATAGGACACCATTATAAATCTTCACCCCGTTACTCTATGCAGCTCTGTTTAAGCCATGGCTAGATAAACATCTTGAAGACAGACAGAAACCACTTAAATGATAGTTGCTACCAGTCTGAATAAGATGCAGTTCCCATCACACTTGGTGGTATTTCCTACTTTCCCTTATTTCAGCAGGCTCTGTGCCCTGTGCTTCTTGATCTTGAAGCCAAGCAGTGATTGGCTGTTGACATGCCCAGCATCTCTACCTTAAGTACTCCTGGCTTATTATGCATACTACTAAACACAAAGAGTAGAAAATAGAAATTAGATTCTGGAAAATTGATGGACAAGTCTCAACCTGTTGAGATTATTCTGTCATCCCCTGGATATTCAGAAATGAGCAACTCCACTGACGTGATGAGGATAGGATTGCAATCCATATTCTTAGACCAAAGGAAGGAACAGCCACTCTCTTCATGACTGGAAATACCGTGGCAGTTTTCAAGTATCCTATGAAGATCCATTGAGTTAAATCCCCAGTGGCAGCCTTTGTCAACCTGACACCCAGCTCGCCTGGCCAAGAATAGTCACGAGCCGCTAGCAAACACGTTGGCATTTTTCTTTTGGCTGCTGTTTCCATCCCTTCCCTTGCAAAGGTGAAATTTGGGGTTGGGGAGAACTGGGGTGACTTACACAGAAATAACAACTGCCAATCACTTCAAAAAGAAAAATGTCAATGATTATCTTCATCTTTCTGTTGGGTGATTTTTAGGAGGTGCCCCAAAGGCTAATGGAAAGTAAAGCTGAAGGATTCATATACTGAAGGCTGAATCAGTTTCAAGAATTTGAAAATGGAGAGAGATCATAACATACTTGGCAAAAGGGTCAGACTCTTTCCTCTCCAGTTTCAGCTGAAGAGTTGTCTCTGCTTTTCAGTCAAAATTAAAGCTTTATTGAATAAATCTTTTTTTCTTTTCCAGAGAGGTGGGCAAAAAGAAAAAACTTGACTCTTTTAATCCCTTGTAGGAAGTTATCACCCACCCCCCTCCTAGAAAAATGAAATATCCTGGGAAATATTAAAAAGGCAGAATATTTCCCCTAGAAAGAATAGAAACTAAGAAGCAGAAACTCACCTCAGAGAGGCAGAAACTCAGCACCTCCACCTTTGCTAAAAGGTCATTAAGGCCTAGACCAGAGTATTCTACATAATAAAGACCTCTACCCATCTCACCACCTGGCCTGGGGAGATTGTATCAGCCAACAGGTGAAGCCCTGTGGTCCAGGCAAAGCCTACAAAGTTAGTTAAGACTCCCGCATCTGGAAGTCTGACAGCCAATGGGATACATTTATTGCACAGGAACAGGAAACACTAAGGTGGGGCCCAACAGAGGGTATATAAGGGTCTCTCAGCATCTTGGCCTCCCTTCTCTTTTCCTTCACCTTGGAGCATTTGATCATCCTTCTATGGAGCTCCAAGCCATGTGCTCCTGTCCACCATTAAGCCATCTTCCCAAATAGCCTCCATGTTTCCAGTGTCTTTTTCCTCACTTGGAACTGAACCCAGAAGGAATCAAATTCTTCTTGGGATTTTTTGCAAGGTGCATATTAGAGTCATATTAACTGTTCACTTTTGGTTCCAAAAGACACACCTAAACTTATCTGGACACTTCTGGAGCTTTGCTCTGCACCACAGCTAAACAATGGTGGTATTCAGCAGGTTCTGACCAGTTCTGGAGAACCGGTAGAGGAAATTTTGAGTAATTTGGAGAACTGGCAAATACCACAAGACTGGAGATTTTACAGTATCCTTCCCCTGCCACACCCACCAAGTCACACCTACAGAACCGGTAGTAAAAAAATTTGAATCCCACCACTGTATCTAAACCTCCTGAAGTACCAGATAAATGGATAGATCAATGAAGAATGGAGAGGGTAGGGGGACATTTGTGTTGTCCTCAGCTCTGGAATTACCCCAGCTAGAATGTATGCAAGAGACCCTGGATAGCCTCTGGTATAGTTATCCATCTATATCCCCTCACCCACTGTGAGTATTAAGATTTATAAACTCAGCACATTGGGATGGTGTCAGGTTGGGATAAACAAGGGTGGAAGGATGCCATATCTTCTCCTAGAACAGACCTATCTGGTGCTGGATGTTTAGGCAGGTCAAATAGGAGCAAACATTTGGATGCAAATCAAATGCATCTTTTCCCAGGACGGGAAAAATAATTCAAGAGCTCTTTCTGAGCACATATGCACATGATTACACTATGAAACTAGTGACCAGGATAGGATGGGTGGATTAATTGTAAATATTTATCAAATTTATATATACCATCACCTTTGGTTATATAAATTTGATTAATAAATAAAAATGTGTCGTATTCCTTCGGGCTTTGTTTGAAGATGGGATTTTTGTTTTCTTTGCATTGTCTGCTCTTTTTCTCTTGAGTTCTACCCATGTTCTCAGATACTCAATATTATTTTAAAAGAATTCCTTAATGATAAGGACAATCCATTCTTTGTTCTGGCAGTTAAGAGATAGCCTTCAGCTTACAACAGTAATTGAACCCAGAATTATGGTTGTAACTCATGCCAATCTTTAAACAGGTGCCAATTTTTATGACCTTTTAGTGGGGGTCATAAAGCAAATGTAGCAAATCCATTGTCCACAAAACACTTTTTTTTTTGCCAGAACCAGAAATAAAGGATAGTTTCTGACAAAAAAACCATAGTAAACTTCCACCACTTGACCATAGGGAAGCTACAAATGGCCATATATGGGGCCAGTTGCTGAGCACCCAAAATGTGATCATGTGACCATGGAAATGGGAGAGGCCTGGCCTGCAAAACTTCAAATCCAGACCATAAACAGCCATGGCAGATCCACAGTAACTTTGAACTATCACTAAGAACTGGTGATAGGTTGAGAACTATCTGTATTTGCAAAATATGCTCTAATTCAGGGGGTCGCCAACCTTTTGGACCCCAGGGACCAACAAACTCATAATTTTAAATCCCATGGACCAGAGACCCTGGGAAAATCCCCAAAAAAGTCTGCAGGCAGAAGGAGCAGAAGTTTTTCTTTCCCTCCCACAAACTCCACCAGAAATGAGTCTTTGCTGGCACAGCCTCTTGGAGCAGGAAGCCTTGCAGAGTCCCAAAGACTCATTTCTGGCAGAGTTTGGGAGAGAAGAAAGAAAGACTTTTGCTGCTTTCCTTGCGTGCAGCCAAAAGCAGAAGAAGAAAGAAGCAGAAAGAAGCAACCTGATGGCCAGGATAGGTGCATGGGGCGTGTTGAGTCCGCGAAATGATGCCAGGAGTCGGTGACTTTAGTGCAAAGCTCTTTATTAGCAAGTTGGAACCGAACTGGCGAAAGGAAAAAAGCCCACGGCTTTTATTCCTTTCGCCGCGGCGGCCGCGGCCAATGGCACCGCTTTGAATCTCCCGCGATCTGAATGGACCAATCGTGGAAGATTCCTAGCGAGCCAATCGGCGCGGCTCGCCTGACCAATCGGAGAGCCCCGCGCTTTGGCCAATCAAAGCGCGGGGATCTCGAGTATGTTAATTAAGGACAGAACACCCCTCCCCTCTTGGTTCAGTCCTTACGTTGCGTAGTCACGTAGGTAGGCGGGGCTCCGTCTGGGCCTACTTGACCTGCGCAACTCAGTTGTAGGCTGGATCCCGGCCGGTTCGGTCGGGATCTCTGCTGCTTCTGCTGCCGTCGTGGGAACCGGCTGGTCGATAGGGCCGGTCCTTTCTCCGTAGCTCCCTCCTGGGCCTTCCGGGTTGGTTGAGCTGCGGGTTTCACCGCTCCCGCTCGGTCTTTCCGGGTCGGTCGAGCTGGCCTGGCTGTTCCTTCCTGGCGAGGGGTCGTGATGGCTGCTTTCCGGTGAGTACTGCTGGTTTATTCTTCTTTGGTTTTGGTCCCCTGGGTATTCCCTCCCCCCTTGGTTTGTGTTGTGGGGGTTGGTTTCGCCTGTTTGTACGTCGGTGGTTTGTTGGTTGGTAGTCCTCGACCTTAGTTGGTCGATGTGGCGTTTCCACGCTCGTCTGTCTGCTGTTTGTAGCCGGTACGAGTGTGGGCCTGTTGCTTGTGTGATGACGGCTGGAATCCATAGTGGGTCTCCCGTCAGGTTCTTTGCGTATACGGGGTCGCCGGGTGTGAAGGTTCGGTGTTTGCTGTTTGAGTCTGGGGGCCTCTCCGGGTTATACGTGGGGTGTAACCTGTCGAGTGGGGACCTTAGTTTTCTGCCCATTAATAGTTCGGCTGGGCTTTTATTGGTTGTGGTATTTGGGGTTATGTGTTGGTGAAGAGTAGTTTGTTTATTTTCTCCTGGATCTCCCCGTGGTCTATTTTCCGGATGGTCTTTTTAGTGAATTGGACCATCCGTTCCGCCCTACCGTTCGCCGCCGGGTGCGCCGGTGCTGTCAGCGCGTGGCGGATGCCCCTTTCCGCTAGGAATTTTTCGAATTCCAGCGAGGTGAACTGGGGCCCGTTGTCGGAGACGACGACATCTGGGAGGCCGTGTGTTGCAAAGAGTTTGCAGAGTTCCTTGATCACGGCCTCCGTGGTTGTCGTCTTCATGTTGCTTACCTCCAGCCAGTTGGAGTAAGCATCAACTGTTATGAGGAAGGTGTGTCCTTTTGTGGGCCCGGCGAAGTCTATATGGATCCTAGACCAAGGTCCCCTTGGGGTTTCCCACTCTAGGACGGGTGCTGTGGGTGGGCTTGGCTCGTTTCCTGGCATCGTTGGCACCTAGCTACCCAGGCCTCTATTTGTTTGTCCATCCCTGGCCACCAAGCGTAACTTCTGGCCAGGGCTTTAGTCCTAACGATGCCAGGGTGCCCCTCGTGTAGCAGTTCCAAAACCTTCCCTTGTAGCTTTTCCGGAATGACCACCCTATCCCCCCATAGTATGCACCCTTTTAATAAGGAGAGTTCCGTTTGGCGGTTTCGGAACATTTTAACGGACTCGTCGTTGTCCCTTTCCGGCCACCCTTTCTCCACCCAATGCAACACCCGCGCCAGACGTTTGTCTTTATTAGTCTCTCGGGCAATGTCTGACGCGGTTATGGGCAGGTTGGGTGGAGTCTCTATGCTGAGGGTGGTCGTCGTGGGTGCTGGGTCGGTGTCGGGTTCCGGTAGCGGCGAGCAGCTTAAGGCGTCTGCATGGGAGATCGTCTTACCCGGTCTGTGTATGAGTTCGTAGTTGTAGGCTGCCAGGAACTCGGACCACCTTGTCATTCGGGGAGACAGAATGTTCGGGGTGGCCCGGTTTCCTGCAAGGATTCCCAGCAGCGGCTTGTGATCCGTTATGATGGTGAAAGTCCGGCCGTAGAGGTATTCGTGGAATCGTTTTACGGCGGCAACGATAGCCAGAGCCTCTTTGTCCAGTTGGCTATAGTTCCGCTCCGGTTTGGTGAGGGTCCTTGAAAAGAATGCGATGGGCGCTTCTTTTCTGTCGGGAAGGGTATGGCTGAGGACAGCGCCGACGCCGAAGGGTGATGCGTCGCATGTGACGGCCAGAGGTAGGGTCTCGTTGAATTGTATAAGGACGGCGTCGGAGGTGAGGAGGTCCTTCGTTCTTTGGAAGGCGGCTTGCTCGCGTTTCCCCCAAGTCCAGGTCGCCGCCTTGTCCAGGAGCCTATGCAAGGGCTCCGCCGCCGTCGCCTTTTGGGGTAGGAAAACATTGTAAAAGTTCAGTAACCCCAAGAACGCCTGTAGTTCAGTCTTTGACTTGGGTGTGGGGGCTTCTTTGATGGCCTTGATTTTTTTGTTTGTGGGGTGAATGCCGTGACGGTCTAGGAGGTAGCCCGGAATTCTACTCGTTCTGTGCATAGCTGGCATTTCTCCCTCTTGACTTTTAGTCTGGTCTCTTTAAATTTGGTTAGGACCTCCCTTAGTCGACCCTCTAGTTTGGCTTGGTTGGCTGCCGACACTAGGATGTCGTTGAAGTAAGGTACCACCCCCTTGATACCTTGCAATAGTCTCTCCATTAGGCTTTGGAATATGCCCAGTGCCACGCTGACTCCGAATTGGAGTCGGTTGCATTTGAATGCCCCCCGGTGGGTGACTATGGTCTGCGCTTCTGCGATTTGCTCGTCGACCGGCAATTGTTGGTATGCCTGGGCGAGGTTGAGCTTGGCGAAAACCTTGCCCCCTCCCAGTGAGTGCAGTAGGTGTTGCACTACTGGGACGGGGTAGGCGCTTTGTTGCAGTGCGCCATTTAGGGTGGCCTTATAGTCCCCACAGATCCTCACCGACCCATTGGGCTTGATCGGGGTGACTATGGGGGTCTCCCACCGGTGTAGTCTATGGGCTGTAGAACCCCTTGTTTGACGAGTTTGTCAATTTGCTCGTTTAACTTGGGTTTCAGTGCGAATGGCACCCGCCTTGGTTTCAGGCGTTTTGGGGGGACGTTAGGGTCTAAGTCGAAAGATATAAGGGGCCCTCGGTACTTGCCTAGGTTTCCGTCGAAGACCTCTTGGAACTCCCAGGCCAGTTGCTGCTCCCAGCTGTCGTCGGTGATGTGGTCGACTCCCGTGAGTGCGATGTCGAGTGGGGCGAACCATTGCAGTCCCAGTAGGTTTGGGCGGTCGCGGTCAACGATTGTTAGGGGAAGTCGTTTGGTGCGCCCCTTATACGTGATGTTGAAGTGTTTGGTTCCGACTACCGGGATGCGGTTTCCCTGGTAGTCCTTTACAATGAGTCTCTGGCTGTCTACGTTCCTCCTTTGGAGGGTAGGCACCAAGCGCTTTATTTCATGCCATGCAATCATGGAGAGGTAGGACCCGGAGTCCACCTCCATTTTGCATGGCTGGCCCTCGATGCCTACCTCCACGTGGACCTTCCGGGCGTCGTTGGTGATGGCGTGGCCAATGGTGACCGTCTGGTGGGTCTCCTCTCTCCGCCGGTTGTCGCCGCCTCGCGAGGATTGCCCGTTCCGGTCCCATCAGCTGTCCAAGGGCGATCTCTGGTCCAGCGTGGTGTGCTTTCTCTCCTCCGGTCGTTCTGGTCCCATCGTGCCGGGCTGCGATTTTTCTCCAGGCGACAGACACGGGCGATGTGTCCCTTCTTGTCACAATGCTGGCAGATCGATTCGAAAACCCGGCATTCCGACCTGGGGTGGTCGCCGCCGCAACCAGCAGAGTTGGTCCTCGACTTACGACCTCGCCGGTTTCATGGGTCGCGGCCTGTCTGGAGTCGATGGATGTCCTCCTCGTCATCGGAAGTGCCCGATGCCGAGTGGAAATCGCCCTGGTGGGTGGTCGTCTCGAGTTTGGGCTCGGTCGACCTCGCGGGTTGTTGTTTCCGCTGCAGTCCCCAGTGTTCGATCTGCGCATGCGGTCGGCGGAAGTTCGGGTTGCTTCGGCGGCTGCGGCTGCGGTGAGGGTGTCTGCTAGGCTGATGTTGCCCTTGGCCATCAGCCGGCTCTGGAGGACGGGGTCCCACAAACCGAGCACGATTCGGTCTCGCAGGGCGACGTTTAGGTTATCAAATTCGCAGAGCCCCCCTAAACGCCGCAGCTCGGCAACGAAGTCGCTGAAGCTCTCACCCGACCTCTGGTCCCGCCGGTAGAACTCGTTGCGCCGGATCAGGATGGGTACCTCTGGAGCATAGTGCCGCCGAAGTATGGGTTCGAGGACGTCCCAGTCCATCGCGGTCGCATCGGCGGGTTTGGCAAGCGCCTTGGCCATCTGGAAGACCTCGGTCCCGCAGTGGGTCAGGAAGATGGCGTGTTTCATTGGGCCGGTGGCGTCCTTCAGGCCGCTGCACTCGAGGTACATGCAGAATCGGTTGGAGAATGATTCCCAGTCCTCGGTGGCGGGGTTGAAGGGTGCGGGTGGTGCGATTTTCGCCATCTCGGTGGTTCGTCTGGCTTCCGTCGGACACGTGGTTCGGTTCAGGGTCTGGATCCCACCTTCGTCGCCAGTGTTGAGTCTGCGAAATGATGCCAGGAGTCGGTGACTTTAGTGCAAAGCTCTTTATTAGCAAGTTGGAACCGAACTGGCGAAAGGAAAAAAGCCCGCGGCTTTTATTCCTTTCGCCGCCGCGGCCACGGCCAATGGCGCTTTGAATCTCCCGCGATCCGAATGGACCAATCGCGGGAGATTCCTAGCGAGCCAATCGGCGCGGCTCGCCTGACCAATCGGAGAGCCCCGCGCTTTGGCCAATCAAAGCGCGGGGATCTCGAGTATGTTAATTAAGGACAGAACAGAGCAAGTGGGGAAAGTTCCCTCCCTCTGCCCTTTCCCCCTTCCCCTCACGACCTCGTGTTGTTCCGACGCAAGCCTTGTGTTCCTGTGGGCCATGTGGGCAATGCAGCCTTGTGTTCCCCTTCAGCCTGGATTAATTGCTTTGGGGGGGTCCTTTGAGGCGGAGATTTCTCTGCGGACCACCAAAATTTTCCCATGGGCCATCAGTGGTCCGTGGCCCACTGGTTGGTGACCATTGCTCTAATTCAAAGACCTCCAGAATTAGAATTACCACTGTATTCCTCATGGCAAACTTATATAATCTTTTACAAATACAGGTAGTTCTTGACTTACAACAATTCACTTAGTGACACTTCGAAATTACAATGACACTGGGAAAAATGACCGTTATGAAAGTTAGCACCCACCTCTCTCCTCGAAGAATGAAATAGTCTAGGAAATATTAAAAAGGCGGAATATTATATTTCCCTGGATGAGAGAAGGAGAAACAAAGCAGCTCCCTTCCCCCTTTTCAGCTCCACATGATGGGATTAAGACATGGTCCCAGGGGTGATAGGATTAGCCCTCACTCAGATCCAAACAAGGACAAAGCCATTCAGCCATAATAAGAATTGCCAGAGATGGACTTCAAAAATTTTAGCAAAGGGTTCTCTGCCCGGGTTGCTGGATGGGCGTGGCCATGGTGGGCATGACCTAGTCGGCCTCCTGCACCACAGCAGGGTGGCATTTTTGCCCTGCCCGGACTCTGGAGGCTTTCCTTGAGCATGTGGGAGGGCAAAAACGGCCTCCCCAGGCTCCAGAGAGTCTGTGGAAGCCAGAAATGGGCCCAAACTTCTGGGAGGCCCGTTTTTCACCCTCCCCAAGCCTCTGTACATGCCCTGCACTTACCTACATCCATCCACCCCACCCCTGGGAATTCCCAAAGCCCCTTCATGACATTACCCAGCAAGACTCAGCCAAGCTTGGGGCTCAAGGCAACCTACAAAGTTACCCCTGCATAGCTCCATGGGAGTCTGACAACTAAACAGAATACATTTCTTGCCACCGCAACAGGAAGCAAGTTCAAATCCCAACAGAGGTTATACATTTCCCTCCCTCTCTCACCCAGGTGCTCTTTTTGCCCAGGACCTCAAATCATGTGGTCCTGCTGTCATCATTAAACCGTCTTTCCAAGCAATCTCTATGTTTCCAGTGTCTTTCTTCCCACTTAGAACTGAATCCAGATGGACATTTCTTCCAACAGGAGGATGGGGCAGAAGAATACTGTGAACATGAAAACATCAAGATTCCATTCATCGAAAGGGCATAGCAACATGTACATCTTTCATGATGTGACTTCTATGCTGTGCAACATAGGAAGTGAGGCACAAACACTACAATTGAATAATGGAAGCAACAGAGAGTCTTGTGGCATCTTAAAGACTGGTTTATTATGCCATAAACTTGGATGGATTGGAGCCCATTCATCAGCTGTAGTCAACAAAAGCTTCAGTCAAGATTTCCTGTTGTTTTAGCTGCAACAGGCTAAGATATCTATTCCCCTGGAAAGGATATAATGATTACACCATGGAAGTGTGTAAAGTTCTCTTGCCATTTTTTGTCCATATATTTTTCATCCATTGAAGATTGAATTTTAACTTCAGAAATATTAAACTTTGTCTCAGAGTTTCCCATGCGTTCCTCTTACAGTTTACTTATTAACTAATTGTGCTCTTTCATATTTTAAGTCATAAATGCCTCTCAGAAATCCCCCTCTCTAATGTACAGTAATGTGAGCAATCCAGAAAGGACAAAAAACGTTTTCCTAATCTTTTTTGTGATATTCCTCCTGGGGCATTTTCTTCTTCTGTGGGATCATCATTGAAAACAAACTCATATTTCAAAGTTAACTTTTAAATGCAGAATCATACTATATTTCTCCTCTCAGTATTACTGTACTGCCTTTTATGGCTATCAGCTTCAGGCTGCACAAATCCAAATGGCCACTAGATGGTGGCAAATAAACACAAAACCTTCCTCTATGGTTCAATATTGTGGAAGCTCTCACAAAATGGATACAATATTAGACTTGTCCAATTACAAAACAGCCATTTATCAGAAGGAAGTTGCTCCTCACAATGTATTACAAATACAGTTTGCTTCAATTTCTCCTCTCCGCAGCCCCTCTGATAGTCACTCATTCAGATGATAACTGGGTTGAAAGAATTCCAGCTTTTTTTGTTATTTCTTGTGAGTCTTACATAAGGCTCAGAGGTATTTTTTGTAAGAAAGGACAATGTTAGAGATTTGTTCTAAAGCATTCCAGTTTCCAAAATCCTTTAAAAAAAAAAAAAATCTAAAAGGTTCTTTTTAAAAAAATCAGGCGTGGCAAGAGATTTAATGGTCATTCCCAACCTATCTAAAGAGTCCAGAGAATGAACCTATTCCAGAAAGTTTTGCCTTCCTATCTATGAAACACCACCTCTTCATTTAAGTTCCATCATCATATATATTTTTCCCTATAACATCACTTTTTCATTGCCTAATCCCCAGAGTGAGCTCCAGTAAAATTTAAGATAATACACTCATGACCTGAAGGGATCTCAGAGATCATTTAAACTGTCAGCTTCCTCAGTGCAGGCTCTTCTAAGGCAGGAGGGTCAAAATCAAGGCCCTGTGAGCTGGATGCAGCCTGCGATGTGGTTGGATCAAGCCCACAGGGCTGTCCGGCCCAGTCTATCCAGTGTGAAGAAAGATCAGGCCAGCGTAGCTTCGGCCCAGTCTACCCAGTGTAAAGAAGAAACATGCCAGCAGTTTGGAGAGTGGTGTCAAGCTGGCCACACCCACCTAACTGACCACAGCACCCAGTCAGCCACGTCTACCCAGCCCCCCGAGGTCAACCAGAGCCCTGATATGGCCATCAATGAAATTGAGTTTGACACCCCTGTTCTAAAGCATTTCTGTCATGTGGCTTTCCAACTTGTGTTTGAAGACCTCACACGTCACTTCATGAGACAACTTATTCAATTGCTCGACAGCTTTTACTATCAGGAAATTCCTTCTAATGTGTCATCTGAGTCTACTTCTTTTCATTACCTAGTGTTGGACTTGATCTCCAGGGCAAGATGTATTTAAACCTTCTCTTGGTCTTCTCAAGTGTTAGCCAAACTTCCTGTCATCTGCAGATATGACAATCAATTGTCTACCCCTTTATCATAGTCATTAATAAAAATATTATATAGCACAAGGCCCAGGTCACGGTCCTATGATATTCCAGTCAAACCTTCTCTCCAAACAAATATGGAGCTCTCTGAATGCAGTCATCCAGCCAATTATGAATTCACCTAACATGTTTATCCACTAATCTATCTTTCATCAATTTATTAGAAAATATCTTATGACAGACTCCACTGAATCAGGTTGAAATACAGAATATTGGTGGAATTGCCCCAATGCGTTAATTTAGTAATTCTGTCAAAAATTGAGATAAGGTTAGCATGACTTGTTAGTGACAAAGCCATGCTGGCTCCTGTTAATTGTGGTACTGTATTTGAGTGCTTAAAACATACTGTTTAATAAACCACTGGAGGATCTTGCCCAGTATAAACATGAGGCTGACAGATCTGTATTGTCCTGGACCTTCTGCCTTCCTTTTTTGAATATAGGGAATTTGTTTCTCATCTACTCTTCAGTCTCAGCAATCTGCCTTTAGGAGTTTTCAAAGATTAGAGTTAGAAGTTCTTCAATCACTTGCTTCAGTTCCTTCAATAACCAGGATGTTACTTATCTGATTTTGGAGGTTTGGATTCATTTAAATTTATTCAGCATTCTTTTATCTTCCTCTTGTCTATCTTAAAATGCAAATCCTGCCTTCCCCCAGTGGCATAATGATAATCAACTAAAGCTTCATCTCCCTTCTCTCAGAAGGAAAAAGACAGACATAAAGTAAATTATTTTGCCTTCTTGCTATCATCTGTTACTAATTAATCTCTTTCTCCTCATCACAGATTTACAACCTCTTTGGGTTTTGTTTGTATATGTGTGTTTCTAGTATACCTGAAAAAAAAAAATCATTTTTGTTGGTTTGGGCATTTATAACAAGACTTGGCTATTTCTGAACTTTAGTCTTTGATACACAATGCGAACAATTTCTGGAGACTAACTTGTATCTTTCTTTGATAATGTGACTCTCATTCTATGTTCTATATATGTCCTTTTTCATTTTGACATTTTGCAAAGCTGCTGCCTAGATGCCTCTCATTTTTCTTAGGAAGTGTTTGTGATTGCACTTTCAGCATCACATTTCAGAGAAGTTCTCATCCCTTTCAGACACTTGGTTTCTTCAGGATTACAAGCCATTTGATCAGAAATGCATTCAACCTAAATTCATCAAGATCTACAAATGTGGTAATCATCCTCTCAACCCCTTCATTCATCAAGGTCATTGTTGAATAGCACAAGGCCCAATAGGGAACCCTGTGGCATCTGTGTGATGAAAATATCTAAGTTGATACGGAGCCATTTATGAATACTCTTTGGGTGGTCAAAGAGTCCATCCGGGGGTCACTGCTAACACTCAACATGGTGGTTACAATTAGTAAGTTGTAATAAAACATTCACAACAGTAAGCAAATAAAAGAAAATTAACACAAAATATTAGTGATATATCTGGGCTACTATTTTAGCCAAATTGAAACAACAACAACTTTTAACTTGTTTGCTTCCACAATGGAACTAAACTTTGCTTCCTTTAGGACTCCTACTGTTAGATTATGTCAGATTTAGAAATGGATGCCCTTCTCAAAACAATGCTGTGGAATTTTTAATCTGCACCTGGGCAGCCACCAGAAGAGAGGTCAACCTAATAACTCATGTGAAGGTCATCACCTTAACAGTTGATGCTGTCCAGCATACATTCCTTCACTACTGCTGCACTATGTGTAGCACATGTTGTCCAGCTGGAATGTCAGTCAGTGAGGGCCACAGGTGATGTGTACATTCACTTAGCCCAGGGGTGCAATGAAATATTGTGAGACAGGATGTGGGGGGGGGGGAGAGAAGGGCTGTATTTGGCCTTTGAGTTATGTACTAGGGTGGGCACTTTGCAAAGCAGGCAGGGTTAAGACAAGATGGACTAAGCCAGAACAAAAATAAATAAATCTGATCAAATCTGAATCATACTTGGAATTAAATATGGTTCATCTGATAACTTTTCATGTATTTAATGATTGGGTCCTTCGATCATAACTAAAAATGTTCATTCAGGAGCAAGTTTTGGAGGAGCTCAGGCCCTGCTGTGGTTATAAAGATATACAGTATGTGGCTATTCATATCAGACTAAGCATCTCAGATTTTATCCCATGAAACTCTTTCTTCGTATGCAGATCTTTTATTCTGGCACTATATATCGCATAAACTTCTCATTTCACCTTCACATAGTCACTAGGATTGGAATGATTGAAAGCTGTTTTATATCAGGTAAAACTAGTTGTCCATCTACCTCAGTGTTATTTACAAGACTTCAGAATTTCAAGCAAATATGTTTCTCTTTCTAAATGCATAGGGTAGAGAATGATCCTGGGAATTTAAGTGTACAAAGCATGTGTTCTACTATTGAGCTGCAATCCTTCTTATTATGAGCAGCTACTGATTGATTGCCCTCTGCTGCAGCTGGTTTGGATGGCATGATCATTGCTTGATGGTGACATGGGCTATATATAGGGATCAATCATCCCAGGTCTAAAAATCACTGAACAATCTTGGCTCAACCTCATTGATTTGCCATGGGATCAATGCATATATTGAGTATTTCATGAAAAATATATAACCTCTATATGTGGGTCCAAATGATACAGCAGGACATACAAACCAGTTTAGAAGTATCATTGATTAATCAAAATTTCTCAGTACTTGTGAGATGTTGCGGATGATGCTACCATATAGGCAGTGTGGGTTACATATCCTCAAAATACATTGTTATTCAACCAGTATCTTTTATTTATTTGCATCTTCATGCTGAATGTGTGATTCAGATGTAGAAATATTCTATAGAATTATTTATCAAATACCTCTATTTAAAAAGATTGTAAGAGATCTCCTATCAATAGTGAACTCACTAAGTATATCCCTACATGGAACTTCTACTTATTATCTGAAATTTCTTGCTCAGTTAGTAAAAGTAGTATATTGTAGATGATTATAGGCTTGACCATTACTCATTATAAAAAGGGAGCAACTGACCAGAGCAAGTTAACAGTTTTAAATGTTACAGTTTCAAATCAGAGCAAAAGTATGTTTTATTGTTGTTATTGTTGGGGCAGAGGCTAAGTTTGTTATTTCATAACTTCCCAAAACATCAACAGAGAAGGGTTTATTTGCTTCGATATGCGACATATATTTTCTTGATTGGGAGCCTGCCCAGAGTTTGGTATAAGATGGGCAGCTATGTAAATGTTTAAATAAATAATAAATAATCACTTGAGGCAGGAAGCAACTGAGATTCTTCTTTCATATGTTTGAGATTTTGAGATGAAAGAAACTCCAAAGGAGTTTTGTTATGAGATCTCCTCAAGTAATGTATGTGGGGCATACCATTAAAGAATGGCAGATAGGCTGTTGTTTGATTGTATTTTGGATTTCAGTTTTATTTATTTACTTTTTAGATAAGATTGTTTTGATTTTCCCACTTAGCCAACAAAGGTCTTTGTAAAAGGTCCTATGATGTTATTTTCAAATGGGAGGATATGATCCTTGAACTAAATACACAGCTAGCTCTATGCAGTTTAATCCATATTTAGGTGATTTGTTCTCTTGTAATTCTCAATGTTTTATTTCATTTTTTAAAATTAATGTAACAAAGCATATAATATAAAAATATAAAGAAAGATGAAGGTTAGATAGTTCCCTAAAAAAGGAAAGAGGGAAAAGTGTAGGGTAGAGGGGAAAAAGAAAAAAAAAAGCATTGACTTCTGACTCCTTTTGGTGCAGTAGAATAAAATAATAACATGAAACCACAACTTTTTACTTTTATATAATAGTATATACTAGCCATTTCTATAACACCAAACCTATCTAATCAGCAAAACCCAAAATCAAAGTTTCATTTTTTTTCCATCTCAAGCACAAAGTTCAAAAGCACTTTTCCAAGTAGAAACAAAATTAATTATGTTCTTTCCTTTCATCAAAGCAATCCGTTTAGCCACCTCTTTTAACTCCATCAACTTTTGCAGCCATTTGTGTGTTATGAGAATCACACTGTCCTTCCATTTTTGTACATAATGTAATCTTGCTGCTGTCAACATGCATAACATCAAAGTTCCATCTTTTTTTCCAAGTTCTTTATCTGTTAGGCCTAAAAGAAAAGCCTCCGCTTTTATCTTTATGTTCACTTTAAGAATCTTCTGTATTAAGATATTTGCAGTTAGAAAGAATAGCTAATTTCTGCAAAAGCTCAAAACCTGGAAGCCTGGAGAGACAAAAAGAGCTTCATAATTTTAATGTTTTTATAAATGTATAAAAATTCTAGTTCCCTGAGTGTCACTTCTTCATGGCAACAAAGGGTTGCAATGAGGAATGAACAACAGGTAAGTAAGAAAGGAAAAGACCTCTCTTTTATATTCTACATATTCTAAATATAAACATCACGGAATTGCCTTGGAGTAATCCCAAAGGTGCTTTTTTCAGGAGGCAACAGGAGTTTTTTGTTTTTTCTTTGAAGGCATTTCGCTTCTCATCCAAGAAGCTTCTTCAGTTCTGACTGGATGGTGGGCGATGGAGGGATTTATATTCCTTGAAGATAGCTGGTCATTGGCATTCTTTAGAGGGTTGTTGAGGCCATTTGGAGGTTCATCTGTGTCAGGGTCACTTAAATAGTGTCAATGAGTGTGGAGCCTGTTATGTTTGGAGCATGGGCGAGAAAGAATGGAGACAAGCCTCTGAACGGTGAACTTCAGCTCTTTATTTACATAGTGACTTCTGGCATCTATAACAGTTTTAACCCGCCTTATATAGGCAAACCCCGTAACTATTAACCAATAACCAACGAGGAGCGCTGGCTCTCATAATCAATAGGAACTCTCTGTTTAAGGGCCAATCGGATTCCCCGGAGCGGGCCAATCCGATCCGGCCGTTTAACAGCCAATCAGAAGTGCAGGGCCAGAACCCTGCACTTTACTCCAAGCTCACGCTTTATTAAACTTTATACATTCACAACAGAGCCTTCTTGGCTGCAGGATGTTTTCTCCCCTGTGTTCCTTTCCTGTTGAACACAGGCACAAGCTATTGGAGATAAGTCTAGATGGTTGCATCTCAAACTGAAGTGCAAATGGTTCCCATAATCTGCAACTTTTCTGAAAAATCAGTTCATACTCCCACACCATTTGAAGGGTATTCCTCTTAGCCCAGCTAAAGTTTATGAAGATTCTCAGTCAGGCCTCAACCACTCTCTAAAAGAACGCAAATGAGCAGCTGTCTGCAAGAATATAAATCTTTCCATTCCCTCCATCCAGTCAGAGCTGAAGAAGTTTCTTGGACGAGAAGCAAAATGTCTTCAAAACAAAACAAAAACAAAACAAGGAAGTCCAGTTGCCTCCTGAAAATAAAAGCACCTTTGGGAACACCATGACATGGATGACTGAGAATCTCCATAGGCATTGGAGTTATATGAAGCAGGAGAGAAAGAAGCAGAGGAAGACAATGTCGCGACTGAAACACCACAGGGACAATACTGCAGGGGTGGGCTGCAGGGGGTTTGCAGGGGTTCAGGAGAGCCCCTCGCTAAGATTCTATGCAGTTGGGAGAACCCCTCAAATCCCACTCCTGGTTGGCTCTGCCTACACCTCCCCTCCCAGGAGTCCCCACATGGCCTGTTTTGGATGCAGGTAAGTGCAGGGTGTGTTCGGAGGCTCTGGGAGGGCAAAAAATGCCCACCCCCACCCCGAAGTTTGGGAAGGCTAGAAATGGGCCTGTTTCTGGCTTCCAGAGAGCTTCTGGAGCCCGAGGAGGCCATTTTTGCCCAGAGGCTCAAGGAAAGCCTCTGGAGCCCAGGGAGAGCAAAAATGTGTCCTCCCCCCCCCCCTCGTGGTGCAGGAGGCTGATTAGGTCACACTCACCATGGCCACCCAACTGGGCAAGGAACCTTTTGCTAAATTTTTTGAGGTAAGAGATACACAAAATTCAGTCCACAGGTTGTTAGGTATGTAAACACTGAGTTGGAATGTGAATTTACTCTGCACTCTTTTCATAAAAATCCTAATTTGTCTCTCTTTGTAGTTATGCCCACAGCTATTTCTTTTCAGCCAAAGCAAAGACTCTGTTGCACAAGGACACTGTGTCACCTGCACCCTAGTGTCACGTACAGCAATTGTTCTTTGAATGAACTAAAGGAGTGGTTTGACTTAAGGAGATCTGCATTTCTGCACTCTGGAATGACAAGGCCGGGAGATAAAAAGTGCCAAAAAGAGCTCTTGAAAGCAATTAAGGGTGTGCTAGGCATACCTTGGTTAGAAATATATTTAACAGGCCTTCATGCCAACAATTGGCACTATTTTTATAGGTGGCAGCTTTTGCTTCAGTTCTTTTCCTCTCTCTCTCTTTTAAAACAAGGCAGGCAATTCAGAAATGTAGGTGTGCCTCAAGTCAGCCACAACTTCAATGAGGCCTTTTTACAAGAGCTAAGCTGTCTTTAAAACAATGCCACCTTTTAAGGTGCTGAATCTGGAGCTCAGCACATTCTTCTTATGGAACTGAATTTCTCCAAAGACGGGAGTAAAAAAAAAAAATCCAACTTGGCTTACTCAATTTGGTATTTTCCAGATGGACTTCAAAAGAAAGCAAACACTAAATTCGGGGTGACTCCCCAGTAGATGATCCATAAGCAGCAAAGGAGGACTTTAGCTGAGTTCATAAGTTTATGTAAATCTGTTCACTTGCTGTCAAACAATTAGTTTCAAGTAAGTAATTATGCTACCTACAAGTTTTCTCAGGAAAAGAATACAGTAATAGGATTTTGTATTCACCGTTTTGTTTTTTAATATGAAGAGTAAATGGCCTGTCCTTTAGATCTTCTGAGAAAGTTTATTTACTTATTTATGTTTTGCCTTGATTATTTTTACCAATAACTCAAGCTGGCAAACACATACAATACTTCTTCCTCCTATTTTCTCCACAACAACAACTTTGTGAGGTGGGTTGGGCTGAGAGACAGTTTCCTGCTTGAGCAGGGGATTGAACTAGAAAATTTCCCGGTCCCTTCCAACTCTTATTCTGTTAGAGCAAGGGTCTTCAAACTTGGCAAGTTTAAGACTTGTGGGCTTCAACTCCCAGAATTCCTGAGCTAACATGACTGGAGGAGGAATTCTGGGAGTTAAGTCTTAAAGCTGTCAAGTTTGAAGACCCCCGTGTTACAGTGACTGGCCTAAAGTCACCCAGCTGGTTTTCATTGCTAACACACAACTTAAACTCACAATCTAGCCTAATGACTAAAATACCAAATTGCCAATACAGCAGAGCATAGTCTAGCATTAAGTCCCATTGATTTCAGGAAGATACATACTTGTTCAATTAATCTATTCTATTGCATGTTTTTTTGTCCCACGAGATATGGCCTTGTATCATCATCATTATCGCTATCACCTTAGAAGCAGTGAGGTTAAAGCAAAATTAACAAGGTTCTCACATTTAATCTGCACAACAGCCCTCAGTTACAGACTTATCTTTTTCCCACTCTCACCCCACCCCCCAAAGGATTGAACTAAACTGGTCCTGCAGTGGAGAAGTACACAACTTTTGCCCTGACCACACACTTAACAGGGTGGTTTAAACATTCTCTGCCTTGCTGTGCCCTGGAATATAGCCATAGTAATATTGAACACGATTTATAGAATATATAAAGGCTTATATGGATATAAACTCTTGACCAATCAGTCTAGTCTTCACTCTGACACTAAGGCAGCTTTCCAAAATTTGAGCTGGTAGATTTTTCCAGCTTTTTTGAAAATCTTTGAAGATGAAATTCACGAATAAGTTTCCTGGGATCTTCAGCTTATAGAGCATATGCCCTATCAGTGAATTATGCACTGTTTCTTCAGGCAAAGATACAGCATTTATGACAGGTCAGGCTTTTAGATCTAACCACTGAGTTTTCCTAAAATTTATGGAAAGAATATAATTGAATACTGTACCTTGATATTCATGAAAAACACAGATTTTTATATCTCTATGCCCTCAAGTGTACCCTACATGAGATTTGGTTATAATCCTTAGGAATTGTTTTGCTGGTATGTGGATGGGAATATTACAGAAGGCCTTTTCCCTTTGCTGAAAGGTAGTTAATTTGGTGTAAGCAACTGTTTCATAGCAGATCACTGAAGCAACTAAACAGCTGATCAAGAGTAATAGCCAGAGTACTGCCTGTTGTGTCTGCGAAATGATGCCAGGAGTCGGTGACTTCAAACCATGCTCTTTTATTTAAAGTTGGAACCGAACTGGGGCAAAGGAAAAAGCTCGCGGCTTTTATTCCTTTAGCCGCGGTGGCCGCGGCCAATGGCACCGCTTTGAATCTCCCGCGATTCGAATGGACCAATCGTGGGAGATTCTTAGCGAGCCAATCGGCGCGGCTCGCCTGACCAGAGTGTCCCGCGCTTTGGCCAATCAAAGCGCAGGGATCTCAAGAATGCTAATTAGGGACAGAACACTGCCCCTATTCATTCCTCTGTTTAAAAGAGAGTTGAGACATAAAGGTTGAAGGCCAACCACTTGCTCTGAAGTATAGGGTCCTCCTGCTTATATATATATGGCCATGATTCTGATTATCACTAGGTGTACAATGCTGGGTGATTTTGTGTGCCCTACCTCATTCAAATTATTTATTTATTTTGTTGTAACTTCTGACTGCATGGATATGCAACAAAATACATATTTACACAGTTCTATTTTCCTCACAATAAACAAGGGGAAGGGAAGAGAAGAGAAGAGAAGAGAAGAGAAGAGAAGAGAAGAGAAGAGAAGAGAAGAGAAGAGAAGAGAAGAGAAGAGAAGAGAGGGAAGGGATCTTGGAGATCTTCTAATCCAATCTGCTGCTTAGGCAGGAAACCCAGGGCTGGGATTCTACCAGTTCTCACCTATTTGCTAGAACCGGTTATTAACATTCTAAGCAGTTCAGAGAACCAGTTGTTAGAAGAAATTACAGGCCTAATCCTGTAAGGAAGGCAGGAAGGAAACATTCTGGTGTTGCTTACAGAAACTGCCTCTCCATTATCCCTTATTACATTCTTGGCAGGACTAGACTTCCTGTCTCAGGAATGTCTCTGGAGTTTTTCTCCCTCCTTTGCTGGTACTTTGCTTGTGTGGAGTGACCATTCAAAGTTACAATGGCACTGAAAAAAGTGACTTATAACCATTTTTCACACTTACGACTGTTGCAGCATCCCCACAGTCATGAGAAGCCAGGTGAAGAGATGCGTGCCTCGATGTGAGTGATATTGAGCTGGCCACGCCCAGCCAATAACATGCCCAGCCAATAACATGACCACCCAGTCACATGGCCACTAAGCCACTCCCACCAACTAAGCCACACCCACAAAACTGGTTGTTGAAAAATTTGAATCCCACCCCTGAGGAAACCTTATGCCATTTCAGACAAATGGTTATCCAATCTCTTCTTAAAAACTTCCAGGGTTGGAGCATTTACAACTGTTGGAGGCACTGTTGGAGGCACTGATTAATTGTTCTGTCAGGAAATTCCTCCTTAGTTTTAAGTTGCTTCTCTCCTTGATTAGTTTCCATCCATTGCTTCTTGTCCTGCCCTCAGGTGCTTTGGAGAATAGTTTGACTCCTTTGTGGCAGCCCCTAAGATATTGGAATATTGCTATCATATCACCTCTAATCCTTCTTTTCATCAAACTAGACAAGTTGGAGCAATAGTTCCTAGATGTAAGTCTGCTAAATTTCTTTCCAAAGAAGATGACAGATGGATGGATGGATGGATGGATGGATGGATGGATGGATGGATGGATAGATAGATAGATAGATAGATAGATAGATAGATAGATGAGAGGTAGATAAATAATTTGTCAAGCTCCAGATATGCTTGAAGTATACTTTTCAGAATTCCAAGAGCTACAATCTCAGCACATTTGGAAGGTATCTGGTTAGAGATCAGCATTGATGCCTCCAGGAATATTGGTTTGGAACATTTTACAAGGATAAAATGCCTGTGTTTTCCTTTAAAAATAAGTTATGATTCCTGCTGGTTGGTTGTCCTTGGACTACTGATTGCTGACTGCCCATTGTAGACATTTGATAATTCAATATACAGTAATTACAGTTAATTAATCAATGTAAAGATAAGCAAAAAGTGTTGGTTTCTGAAGAACAAAACAACAAGGACAGAGAAAACAGTTCTGTCTAGACAGCCCTGCCCTTATTGTGGAGATTTTCAGAGTCACATTAAGTACATGCCAGACACGTCACTGTTCTCAAAGGTGGAGGAGGCAGAGATTAAACACTGCCAATATATCCAAGGATTTCACTCTCTCGTGTGTACTCCTTTCCTTCCCCCTCTTCCCCACACCCATTTAGTTCACAACTAGTTCCTCCCTTTTCATTTTTTTCTCTGCCATATCATGATTGGATTGCCATGACTCCTGCTGAAACCAGTACCAAAATGGGCAGGAGATAGGAGCCAACACAAAAATATTTCTGTCGATATACCAGGGCTCCAACTATCCTTCATACTTTAGGGTTGGCCTTCACAAAATTTTAGTATTTAGTATTTATTTGATTTATCAATCGCTTACAAGATGCAGGTATAAGAATAAATACAGTTTTGAATACATGAGATAGATACTTATAAGAAAAATAAAAAACAATAGGACAGGGACAGTAGGCACAATTGGTGCGCTTATGCATGCACAGAGGGTAACTGCCTTATGTCCCAGTTTGATTTTTTTTTCCTCCCTAGCATTTTCCTGGAAGTCCAGCTTCTGCTCCACAGCCTCCCATTAACCAAGTCTTGATTCATTGGCTACAACAGGAACTGACCTGAACCTGATGTCATGGACTGAGAGAGAGTGACTGCCTCAAAGTCACCCAGCTGGCGTTCATGCCGAAAGTGGAACTAGAACTCATGGTCACCTGGTTTCTAGGCTGGTGCCTTAACCTAAAACTAAAAACAAAACAAAATTGTATATTATAACAATCCAATTTGTTTTCCCGTTCCACAGCTGACAATGCTGGAGCAGGTTAAAAGTTCCCAGTTCTTTACTGAGGCACATTTTTTTTTTAAAAAAAGAGCTCAGTGCAAGATTTGATGTCATAAAATTAATTGTGTAGTGCAAAACATTTACTTGTAACTGATATCCAGGACTGCCTTGTATTCATGTGTTTAGATGTATTATTCACTCAAAAGAAGAAATATCTCAGTCATAAAGCTGGTTTCAGAGTTCTTAAGGGTTAGGGTTAGGGCCTTTTGAAAACCGACACAGTATTTAGTACAGAACAAGTGACTCACAATCCATTTTATCGGACATAGAATTGTTCATATAACATTGCAAATGAGAGCCATCATGGTCTTCAAGATTTGCTGACATGCAACTCCCAACATGACATTGCATTGTTCTGTATTGTATATACTGCACTGCACTGCACTGTGTAAGCAAGGTTTTCTGGGCTGTATTTGAAGAATCTTACATCCACTCTGTATTGGATCTTTGTACCTCAGTTCATTACCCAAGGTTCATTTTGATCTTTCACATCAATAAACAACTGGGAGCAAATGTTAACTCAGCATTGTTTTCACTCATCTCCCAGGGTAGATGTAGAAGTCATGTTGGACATAGCCATTCAAACAAGACTCAGTCCTAAAGCACCATGAAGTTACCTATCATATCAGAGGGCTGATCATAAAATAAAACAAAATAACCCTTCAAGTTCTTGGCTGAATGGGTAAGGTTTTTTTTACATGCCTCCCATCACAAACTGAAGATGGGAAATTTTGATAATTCTCACAATTAAGTTTTTGAATATTATAGATCCCACCCCCCTTACAACTGACCATTTTTATGCTGGAGAAGTAATAGTAAGAACTTCACTGTAACTTCCCTTATTGGAATACATTTGACCACATGGTTCAAAGAAAAGCCATTTTCCAGGTATGTAGGGTTAATGAGAGGATTTTTTTCTGTTTGGTAGAAACTCCCTTCAGGGGCATGAATATTCTTCCTAGAAAAAGTATCTTGTTGTGGGGGGATGATTAAAGAAACTCCCTTTAGCCAGAACGTACTCAAAAGATAAATCAGATGTCCCTGAGGATCTAATCTCTTACTGCAGAAGATAGAAATCCATATCTGATCTTTCCAAGCCTTTTCTTTCTTTCTTTTTTGGCAGTCAATTGGGTTGGAAGGAGAAAATATACTTGCAGAATCCCAGCCTCTTGATGGTATTCACCAGGAAAATGTAATTTGCAAAAAAAAAAAAAAAAAGTTAACCACATGCTTTGTTCTCAGGAAATAGCACCCTTTGAAACATTTTTAATTCAAGTTTGCCTTATGCTCAGTCCATTGCAGGCATATTTGCATCTTTGTATTTATAAACCTGTTTTGTGTGGTTGGCTGGAGAGGTTCTTCATTCCCTGTTTGTCAAACAGTTTCAGTTGTCAGGACTATCAAGAGTCCTGAAATGTCATGGTATAACCAAAAACAGTCTGGAAAAGGGGTTAAGCAAATTTATAATGGGAAAGACTATTAGTGGCTAATACTTATGATTTTTTAATATTACCTCCCTGGGATCAGAGATGGTACTCAGCAGGTTCTGACCAGTTCTGGAGAACTGATAGCGGAAATTTTGAGTTCTTTGAAATACCACCTCTGACTGGCCCGGCCCCCATCTATTCTCTGCCTCCCGAGTCCCAGCTGATCGGCTGGGTCTTCTTTTGTTGCCCTACACAGGAGAACAGAGCTGGAAAGCAGGTTAGTGGGACGGGGAGGGAATGGGATTTTGTAGTAACCTTCCCCCAGGAGTGGGGAGGGAATGGAGATTTTATAGTATCCTTCCCCTGCCACGCCCATCAAACCACACCCACCAAGCCACATCACACCCACCAAGGCCGCCCACAGAACCAGTAGTAAAAAAATTTGAATCCCACCACTGCCTGAGATGGAACAGGCCTCTCAAGAAATGTGAAGAAATGCTTTCTAGTCCAATATAACGAGCAAAGATATCCAGCCTTGACAACTTTTAAGACTTCTGGATTCAACTCTCAGTATGGCTGGCTGGGGTAGTCTGGGAGTTGAAGTCCACAAGTCTTTAAGTTGCCAAAATTGGACACCCTTGATATAGAGGGAACCAGAGTGAGGAAGGTGGAGGCAGATCTTCCCCTGGTCCACCAATGTTCCTTGTCTATGTTACCATCTTACTAAGTTTTTTTATATTTTATCCTCTTACTTCTTGGTTTATGTTTCTTTCTGGGGAACTGGAATCTATTTTATGAAACATGTTTCATAATAATAAACCATAATGGCTGTGCAAGCCATAATGGCTGGTTTCAATATCATGCTAAACCATAAATCACAAATCACATCTGAGTTCACACTATCTCCTAAACTAACTGCATTATAACTTTGTTTGATCTAATCATGTATTATTCTTTTGTTTTTATTAAAGTGTCAATTTTTATAGTCAAAGAAATAATTATATTTAAAATGCCAATTTAGCTTAAGAGATTTGTGATTTCGTACAACAAATGCTGATTTGTAACAGAGTTTTGGGAGTTTGAAAAATTATTTCACGCTTAGTTAGCTCCAGTGGGAGCAGCCAGAAGAATCTTAAGTCGTTTAATGAAGAATTTATAGTGCTGGAAGACCAGTCCCTAGAAATAAATGTTATGCCTGAGCATATTGTATCAAGCAAGATTCAGGGACTGGTTATCCTCAAGATCAGCTCCAAAATAAATCTGCCTATCCTATGACGTCTGGGAGCAAGGCTTTACTGATGACCATTTTCCCCAAAAATTTCATCTGCACACATCCCATAGTAGGGACTTATTAGTGGTAGCAGTTCTACTTAAAACAAACTTCCCCCATATATAAGAACTGTAAGAACACTCTAATGAAGTTTTGTAAAATGGCTCTGGCCGAGGGAGAGGGTTTATGTGAAGGTAGGATTGAGCATCCTTGCCTTTGGACTAATGCCATTTTACTGTTCTTTTTAACATTTGGTTTATTGCTTCAAACTGGTTGAAGCACAGCAGCAAAGAATGCCAGGAATAAGCTCCATGGGGATTTGTTTTTCATAAATGAAATGCAACTGCAATATAGGATAATATGCCAGATACATGGTAAAATGAACTTTAGTCCGTAACAAGAAATCTGTATACCACTAAAACTTTCGTTTATATAAACTTTAATTGGGCAAAACAACACATCATAGAGCAACAATTTCTGAACCAAGGTATCTTGAATGTATTGACTTACAGAATGCATCTAAAGTTCGGGACTCGCAGCTCCTGAGGAAATGAAATTTCAGACAGATGTGGCTGCTTTAGGCTGCTGCTATAGTCAAATTGCTGCTGTGGACACATGATCCTCATCTTCAATGTTTTGTGAAGTTTCCCAGCCACTCTTGCAATCCCTTGCTCCTGCTGGGAAGGGAAGGGAAGAAGGAAGGAGGGAAATTTCTGATTTTCCCTACCAGATTCCCACAAGGAATCCGAATGGGGAAGGTGTCAGGAAGTCAGAAGTCACTCCTATTACTGCTTTTTCACCTACCCATGGTCATTTTGTTTCTCTCTTCAGATAAGGAAATATCTCCAAAATGATGAGCCAACAGGACATGGGTTGCCTAGTAGTAAATAAATGTGTTAGTTTTCAAGTACCACTTACATTTACAATGTATTTTTGTTACTTTTTGTTACCTTTATTTTTAATGAACAGAAACCTATAGAGTTTCTGTTCATTAAAAAATAAAGAAACCAACTATCCTATTTTTACATTTCTTCTAAAGTTGTCAGTGGTTGTGGTAGTCTGTAATTTTAAGAGTTATTTTATTAACTCAAATTGGTTAACATTTTTCAATTCCTGTAACTCAAATATGGGGGAAAAATCATATTGACTGCATTGCCATCCATCTCCATTAAGGTATTCATAAAAGCTAAACAATGGGGCTATTGAACTACTGACACAAATTTGTTCAACTCACCAAATCATAAGCTAAGCACATCAACTTGGTTTGCACAATTTATGGGCTGTGTTCACACAATACATTTGCCCAATATTAAATGAATCATAGAATATTTAACCCCATTTCCTGGGTACACACAACACATGAAATCATATACTAACCACATGTGGGCTGATTTGGACAGGGCTAACTTGTGATTGGCTGGTTCTCTGTCTCAAACCCAGACCCTGAGATGCAAAACACAATGAACATAGGTCCACACAGTTAGTTTACGTTTCAACGTATTTTGCAAATCCAGCTAATAAAGATACAAGAGTCATACCCAAAAGCAAAATCCAGGACCAAGCATTCTCCAAAATGGTCCATCTGTCCTGGGACCCCAAGCAGATTGGGAGACAGTTGGTGTGTGCTATATTTGGGGAAATGCAGTCTTTTTCTTATCTTAAAAATGCTCGCTGGAATCCTTAAGAATCCCTTCTTTAAATTTGCACCCAACTTCTCCTGTATTTTATTTTTGTGTGGATACTGCTATTTGGAAACCAAGTAAAAAAAAAAAAAAGGTGAATCAGTGGGCAGCCTTTAAAAAAGGGGGTAGAATGAGAAGACATTCCTGGAAATGTAAGGAGTTTAGAAACACCAAGATTAAATCAGGGCAGTCTGCTCCTATCCAGAATGACATGGAATGTTTAGAACTATAAAATCTCTTGCACAACAGAAGTACGCTTGATAGTTAAGAGCTTTACCTTTCCAGGTAGGCTGTTTGTTTTGCGAGTTGGCACTTGTTGGGGAGCAGAAAGGCCACACCCCATTGAGTTTTATGCTTGTTCGGCCCTTTGATTGCTTGTTCCTACAGATGGTCAGAATCAGCTTGCTTTCCAGCTTGCTTGTGTCAGCATTAGGGACACCCAACAGAATATGCAATCATCCTGCTTAACCCCTTGTTTGACAACTTTAACTACCATTAAATATAGGAGGCAGTCAATTGCCACTATTAATTCAGCCTCTTTATAAAAAGATGCAATCACAAAGAAGCCACTCTTCTGAAGAAAACTAAAAGTTGTTGCATCCCACTACTTAGGAACACTGCATTTCAAGTAGTCTAAAAGCATTTCTTAGTTGCCTCTGGATGTTTAACAGATACACAATAGGCAGAAATTTAGCAGGGGAATCCTGCATAAATGAATTATAGGTATAACCCCTGGTCTACAGAATATTGCAAATTTGTGTCATAATGATGTTATAAAACCTATTATTAAAAACATATTTAGTATTTATGAATTTTACTTCCCAAATTCCAAGCCACAAAATCCAGTTTAAATTATTCTCTCCTCTCATCTGTTGTGAAATATAGTTTTAAAAAACCATCACCAAAAGAGGGAAAAGAAATTCATATTTGTTGGATGATTAATAGAATGGTTTTATTGGACAACAGGCATAGTCCTAAATACTTATGAACAGAGAGCTTTTTTTAAAAATCAAAGAGATAACAAACAGAAAGGTGACAAATTGGTTGCTTTTAAAAACAGTGGTTTCTTCCAAAAGGTTATCAATATTCTTAAGAACATGTAATTGTGAAATGGCCAGTTAATACTTTAAAAAAAAGTTTATTCTACAAGTACGTAGATACAGAATAACTTTACCAACTTTTTTTCACTTCTGTTAAAATTATATCAGTAGCTCTTTGTGGAGCAAACCATACAAGTTTAAAGTCAAATTAGATAGCAGCTCTTTTTTTCCACCACAGGGGGTCACTGAGACGTCTCTTGTATTCCAGTTAAAAGCAGGGGTAGGCAAAAAGTAGATTAAAATGTATCAGTAGACCACTAAATTATTTGCACTAGATTGTCAAGCATTTCTGGTGTCTAGTTTTTTTTTTCTAATACTACCTCTGTAAATGATGCCTTTAAGAAGAAGTCAGTTCTCTTACTTGAAATAAATATCTGAATGTGTAAGTCTTTATATGTTTCCCATCACTATGTTAGTAACCTAGGAATATAAATTTGATACCTTTAGGCAAAACAAAATTTACCCACCTGGGAATTAGAACACAAGGAATTTTATGGCACTCTAAAGACCAATAGTTTTATTGTAACAGGAGTACCACAAGACTTTTTAAATGGTTGTTACAATATGTGAAGATCAAAGAAGAGTTTCTCACTCCTCACTTCAGTAGAGTTTTAACATTCAACTAAAAGTTGATTCTGTTATGCCTGATTTACAAGTATCTTTGTATGTCTACTCAGCAGTAAGCCCCATTGAAGTTAATAAGACTTGCTCCTAGGTTAAGTGTGTGTAGAATTGAAATCTAAATGATACTTATCAAAAGAAAATAAGGATTACTGGTGCTTTCTTAAATAAGATCAACCCTTTCTTTTGTTTCAGAAATAAACATTAAAAAAATTATATACTTTATTACAAATGGAAAAAAACTCAAAAGTTGCTAAAAAAAATCTCTTATTTACAAACAATACTGGGTGGAACCCAAATGAACATAAAAAATAACTTACAAAGTCATGAAGTAGTTTTACTTGACATTAATCAGTTGTCATAAAATAAAAAATATACATGTACATACACAACTCAGACAGGCAGTATAGCCCAGTTTCTGTTGTTAGCTTCCCCAAAACACCCTCCCTATTTTTGTTTTTGTTTTAAAAGGAGTACTAAGAGAAAGCCATCTACAGTATCTACTGCAGTTTAACTTTTAATACTGAATGATCATTTTAATGTTAGGTCCATGCAAGTCTTGGTCAATGTTAAAAAAAAAAAGAGAGAAAAAGAAAGACAAACACAAGGCATCCCATGCCTTATCTGAGTGGAACAGCTCAGCTGTTTTGCTGAGTTGCTCTGTCAATTGATATGCCGCCACCTCACCCAAAAGGCACACCAGTCTCTCCACACATGCATTTGACTCGGGAGTGGCAGTCTTCGGATTCAATGCCTTTCAGCCATTTCTTTCCACCCACCACAAGTGTGTGTGTGTTGCGGGAGGGCGTCTGCCTCCCAAATGCTTTCCTCTCCTTAATTTCTCCTCATCAAGTTACTTTTCAGTCTTTTCAAAAAGTTTGCAACTGCTGTGTGAGCATTAGCTGGCATCCACTATTGACGTGATTCATGACCTTCTGCTTCAGCTGCGCAACCTGCTCTCGCAGCATGTTGGCAGTAGATGCGAGTTCTGAGTTCTGGGCTTTCAAAGTTTTGACTTTTTCTTCCAACCTGGCAATCCGCTCCAACTTCCTTTTCCGGCACTTGGAAGCTGCAATTCGATTTCTCATGCGCTTCCTCTCTGCCTTGATCCTTTCTTGGGATTCCATGTCAATAGGGGACAGGGGAGGAGTCTCCCCGGGCATTTCTGGGACAGTCTGAGGCTCTTCTTTCAGAGCTTGGAGGCGCGGATGCTGCACTGGCATCTGGGGGTTTATATGATGCTGTGGAGGAAAGCCCAGGTTGTTTGCATTGTAGGAAGGCACTGTATTGAGTGCGCTAGGATTGAAGTTACTGAGATTAGCATAGACGGGTGGCTCACTGTGCATGTTAGCATTGAAGCCACTGTTTCCAGCCATGGAAGAGACAGGGGCCATGCCGGAGTTCGTAGGCGGAGCAGCGGAGGTAACATTCGGCATGGTGTTTTGATTGTGTAGCTCTGCAAGTGCCCTGACAAAGCCTTCAGCAAAACCTTCTTGCTCATCGGTGACATTTTTGGGACAGAGGAACTGGGTTGGGGTCGGAGTGGTCGTGATCAGTCCATTTCCTGACTGAATAATCAGCCTTTCCAGTTCAGGAGAAGCCAGCTTGAGGAGGCCAACATCTGGAGAGGTCAGGATATCAGCATTTTTGTTCCTCAAGTGGGGCTTGAGGTTACTGGAAGGGTCAGCCAGATTGAGAGTCATGTTCTGCTTCAGAACTTTGGGATTATTATATCCATAAGCACCACTTTCTGGCTGCACAAAGGTAGCATTGATGGCATCGTCGTAGAATGTAGGTTCCATCTTTGCAGTCATAGAATACAGTCCACAAGTTTGTTCACCTATAGCCCAAAAAACAGACCTAGGAAAGGAAGTTGGTTTGTTACAACTTAAAAAAGTTCACAGCTGCCACAGTTACGAAGTAGGTACAGTTCTTATAACACTCTTTCAACAATGAAGACAACAGTTCAAAAGTGATCAATTAAAGTCTTACTTTTTTGCAACAAGGCATTGATTCGAGCCCCCAGTTTGGCTAGAAAAAAGTCAGACTCGAACACACAGAGTTTCACCTCAAAGACCCAGCATGCGCATCACTTCCCGACTGTGACTGTTGGGAGGGGATGGGGTGGGGGAGGAAGACCCAAATAAAAGTTATTTTTCAAATTCGGAATCCCTTTCTCAGTCCAAGGAAGGAATAATGCTTCAGACACCTTGGGGTGCCTCTTTATGGCTCCGAAGAAGGATGGAATCCAGAAACTTTTGAAGTCCTTTTTTTCTTTCCCTCCTCCGCCCCTTCGGACTCCTCGTGGGAGTGTCCTGGGTCGGTCTGGAGCGTTTCCGAGTTTCAAACCCACTTGTCTGAGTTCTCTCCTTTCTCGCAGCGGCTGTCAAAAAGCAGGTCGCCTCAAGTCCCAGCCAGAAAGGCAAAGAAGAAGAAGAAAAAGTTGCCACAAGTAGATCGCCCCTCTTCTTGCTCACAGAAGGGGAGGAGGGGGTGGGTGGGTGGGTTGGTGGGAAAAAAAAGAAGAGATTCCCACGCTCGGCACCTTCGGGATTCAGACGAGAAGAGCTGAAGCGGTCCAGGAGGCAAGGCACTCGGGGCGCTCCAAAGGAAAGGATGCCCGGGCAAGTTCAGCTTTCGCGCTCCGGCTGTGGTGAGGGGGATCTCAGCGACCCCCGACTCAACTTTGTAACAAGGGAGCGCCGGCTCGCTCTCCGTGCGTCAGGTTCTCGGGAATAGCAGCCCGGGGGCCCTGCTGGCGTCTGGAGCTGAAACCGGCTCTGTTGTGGCCGCTGGGGCTTCTTCTCCCGCTACCGGACAGGAGCGCTGCCACCGTCACTTCTCCCGCCGCCACTCAATCCCACTCTGAGCTCTTTCCCAGAGTGGAGCACAACACTTATCAGAGAGCAGTAACCCACTAAAAATAGCCCATGATGTCACCCCGGGGCCTTCCCATTGGCTGCCGCCGCCTCTCAGGGGGAGGAGGGGGGTTGGGCCAGCCTGTTGCAAAGCCGCCCATCTCCATGGCCACCCCACCCCGATAAGTTTCCCGGCCCCTTTTCGCAAGGCATTGTGGGATGAGGTAATGCCTGAGCTCCGTGCAGGGCATTGTGGGCTGACGTATTGTTTTTGAATATCTGGTTACCCGCTTAAGCGCCTTAGCGGGGTTGGAGGAACCGGGCAAAGAGGAGGGGAGGGTGTCCTGCAGCGGGACATACCAAACTTGAAGAGGAAAAGGGGGGGGGTGTGCGCTCCGAAGGAGACAACTTCAAGACAAGACGAGGCACATTGGCGGGAGAAGCGACCTTCCCCGTCCGGGAAGAAAGATGTTTTGTTTTTGCTTTTCCCGGAAGAATGTCGCCTGATTCTTAGGCTGGCGGCCAATCAGGAGTCGAAAGACTTGAAAAGTAGCTTTCTAATTCCCCCTCCCCCCACCTCACCTCTTTCAATGCCCGGGACTAGAGTCCTCAGTGCGGACTCTCGGGTTGAGATAGGGCGGGGGAGGGGTGTGATGGGCTGACTCCCACGTGACACCCTCCCGCCTCTTGCGCCCTCCCCTCCGCCCCCGGGAATCCTGTTGCTCAGCAAAGCGCTTCCCGGGAGGGGGAAACGCGGGGGCGGGAGGGAGAGGCTTGTTGCCGCAGCCTGCTGGTGTTCCCGTGGCTGGGAAGCGAGTCCCGCTGACATCAAAGGCGGTCTCTTCCGAGTCCAGCGCTGCGGTGACCACTCTCTTTGGAAGCCGCGAGCCTTCCCCCTTGCCGCTCCTCCGAAAGCCAGGGAGACCCTCACGAGGGCTGAGAGAAAAGCTTTTTCTTTCCGCGCGTCGCCCTCCTCCTCCTCCTCCGCACTTTTTCTGAGGCAAACTTGCCTTAGCCCCCCAGCTAACGGGTGCCGAACTTGAAAACCAGACAGGCGCTTCTTCGGGATCGTTGTGCCACCCTGTCCGCTGAGTGAAAAGTGGACGGTGGTTTGCATCACTTTAAAAATGCTTCCTATGAGGAGGGGGCGCGCCCAGACCCTTCGGCGCCTTACTGGAACCGCAGCGCGCGGCTTGGCAAGAGAGAACTAATTTAAAAAAAAAAAAAAAAAAGTTCATTCATTTATTGATATCCCGTCTTTATTATTTTCGCATTCTTTCTCACGCTTAAGTCTTTAAAAATATATTTAAAAAGTCGCGTTTGGGTCAATTCCCGCCAGGAATTCCTGGCGTTTATTCTGGGTGCTCTTTCTGGTACATGGGAATTTTGGCTTTGGGTCCTCTGGCGGCGAGGAGTCAAACGGACTCTTGTGAATCGAGGTGGGGAGAAGGAAAAGGGGACGGTTTCCTGCATTTGGCGGTGCAAACGGCGGCTTCCAGCCAAACGGCTGGGATCGCCGACAGTCACAACGCATTTGACTGCTCACCGGGTGTTTTAACTCTGCCGCTTCCAATATAAGGAGCTGAATGAATCTGAGACGCTAAATAAGCCAATCCGAAAAGACACCTCCTAAAAGCGAACTTTCAACTTCTTTAGGAGTTTCCACTTGTGGGCAACTATGGCGCCTTTACGACCTGTGGACTTCAACTCCCAGAATTCCTGAGCTAGCATGGCTGGGTGAGGAATTGTGGGAGTTGAAGTCCACAGGTGGTAAAGTTGCCCACCCATCTCTGGTTTAAGTTCACAAGCAAGTGAAAGCTGAGATGACCTCTACAGGAGTGGAGTTGAGAAAAGCAAGTAGCCAGGAAATCCTAAAATGTTGGCTCCCAGGATTTGGAATGGAATGTGGGAGCGCTGTGTTCAAAGAAAGCTCTACCTGGTACTGAGATGGTTTCAAGTTTCACCCACAGCTGCAGGGATAAACAAAGAGTTGCTTCCAAACTTTTGAAAATAGGATCTTCTGACATTAAAACCCACCTCTGAACATATGGTCAGAGATTAAGCAAAAAATAGAGACATGCGTCTTATTACAAAAACAGAATTGTTAATGTATTAAATTGGGTGGCTTTTGGATTGATTTAATAAAAGGATGTTTTAAGTGATACTTTTTGGATTTTTTAAAAAAGAGTTAACACATTTATTTATTTTATGTATATGCTGCCCATCTCAAAGCAGCACTGGGTGTGCAGCAATTTTTTTTTTATTCCCAAACATAGTAACACTTCTGAACATCATGAAACTTACTGAGGTATACTTAGGATTGCTCTGCTTCTCTGCATTCAGCAGTGTCTTTTCAGGTATTAGGTGCCATTAAACATACACATTTAAAAAGGATGAAATGTGAGATTAGGGCGAAAAAAGATTACCAATTATGCCATGCTTCCAGCATTGCTGTAAGTCTCACTAGCCTCCAGTGCCAGATAAAGAAAGTTGGGCAACTGTTCAGAAATGAACAATGTGATATGTCTCTTCTCCTGGAAAACACTCTAATTCAGGACAATGATTTTTGATAAACTGTGCTACTGGGTATTGCCAGAACTAGCCAAATCTAAGAAAACAAAAGCAAACCTGTTGGTCTTGTTTGGGGTAGTACAGAACTGTTAGAATTATACAATCATCTGTTTTCTTGATAGCCTTGTGTAGCTATTGTCTGAATACACCACAGAATCAGACTTCTGCTTGCTATTTTTGCTATTATCGCTGTACATGCTTAATTCAACAATCCAATCTTTCTTGCTGAGACCCACAATCCCAGAGCTATCGCTTTATCTTAAGAAAGCAGTGCTTTCAGTAGCCCCTTCGCCCTTGAATTCACTAGACTAGCCACCACATTCATGGAATCCTTAACTCGTCCTGAAAATTATCCAAGGACTTACCAGAAAAGTGAACAAGATTGACCTCAAGAGGTTTTTAGCTAAAATGAGTACAGATGCATTGTATTTTGGACTTGTGATAGATTTTTATCCACATCTAGTCACCTGTGCAATAGCCAAATGGATTTCCCATGGCATTGTCAGGGATCAAGATAGGCTGAGCTTGATATACCTCTGCTCCTATACATGTATTTCCATTACCTAAGATAAAAATATTCTGCATTCTTATGGTAAAACTGCAGACAACCATGTCAGTGCTTGACAAGATGCCTGATGCTGGAATTTTCAGTACCAACAATATCCCCGATAATGAAATGTCAATTTGTGAGAGTTGGCGTAGATTATCAAACTACACCTGCTTTGGCTGCCTTTTGCAGGTTAGCTCCATTCTCAGTATCTGTGACCCCATGTCTGAGATTTCATAGGCAGATGTCCATGAGAATCATGGCCCTTTTACTTATGCTGTACAGGCTATGTCTATGATCTCTTTGTGAAGCAAACAATGTTCTACTGGGTCCTAAAGCCTGGAAGATGATGCCAATAGCAGAAAACGCTTTCTCCTTCCCCAGTGAGTAGAAAAGTTAACAGGCTGCGTCAAGGTGTGTGAAGATGCTTGTTACTATCAGGTCTTGTTGCTGGCAGCAAGCCCAACAGGCCTTCCCTCTATATCTGTTACAGGGTGGGCACCCCCTAGCTTCTGAATATGGTACGTTTGGGGATTCTAGATTTGAGACAAAGCAGCTGGAGAATGCTGAAATCTAATATCTTCACAATGCGGAGTGGCATGTCCAGAACCACCCTCTGGGTAATAACAGGTGTGACCTCTAATGACTTTTGGCTGTCCTACTTTTCAAATTCTGACTATTGCTTGACTCAGCCTTAGGGCACTATGTTCTGCATTGAAGTAAATGTCTTGCTGTTGTTGACAGCATAGATTTTCTATCACTACTATTAGTTGCAATAAAGCTTGTATGTTGCTTATGGTAGGTATCCCCAATATCACAAGTCCTTGATCTTGCTAATCCGTATTTTGAAATGGATGCAGACAGTGTATCAACAAAAACAAACTTGAAACATTTCGACATGACTGCCTCAGGCCCACAACATCCCACTTCAGTAGTGGCAGAATATCTACTGATGCTTCACCCAGAACTTCACCTTCATAGAGCCGGTGTTCCAGAATGAAATATTTTAAATGGAGGCTTTAAAGTAGAACTGTTTTGCAAACTTACAAATAGCCCAATTGGATGGCACCATGACTCCAATGAGAGGTGTCTACAGATATAGTCAAAAAAATTAAGATGGCAGCCATTATAGTATGATTGATGCACATAAAAACAGTTGGAACTTTGATTGTGGCTGCCATCTTGACTTTTTTTTAACCACACTTTGCGGACACCTCTGATGCCAGCTTTGGCTGATAGCAATAGCAATAGCACTTAGACTTATAAATCGCTTTAAAGTGCTTTACAGCCCTCTCTAAGTGGTTTCACAGAGTCAACATATTGTCCCTAACAATCTGCATCCTTACTTTACCAAATACAGAAGGATGGAAGGCTGAGTCAACCTTGAGTCAATGAGACTTGAATTGCTGAACTGCAGGCAGCTGGCAGGCAGCAGAAGTAGCCTGCCGTACTGCATTCTAACCATTGTGCCACCTCAGCTCTTCTAAAAAAAACAACAACTGATATCATCTAATAATTAGTTCACTTTTGGCAAGATTAAAGACAATTTCAGAATTCCATTAAACACTGCCCGAAAGAAGCTGACTGTGATCTAGTCAGGCTTCCTTTAATACATTCACAAAAGCTACATGAGAAAAGGAAGCAACTTTTGACAGATGGTTATACTCTCAAATCTAGCCATTGGACAAAGCCTGCCTTCGTCAGTCCCAGCCTCATCTCAAATTAAGAAGCAATGGATGTTTTTCCACTGACTGGTAATATTTGCTGGGCAGACAAAAAAATAAAAATAAAGGAAGGGATTCTAGCATTGCAAATGAAGGGCTTAGCATCAGAATGGCTATTGAGGGCAGCATAGTTATGTCAGCATAGTTTTCTATCACCTCAAGATCTGGCATGTAGATAACAATTTTACTTCAGTTCTCTGAACATGACCAAAGCATGGGCATTTGGAGTAAACCACAAGCTCAGCAAGTGAATACATGTAAAGTAGCAGTTAGAGCAGGTCAGCACCAACAAATGAAATACCTTTTGCTAGGAAACCCACCTCCCAGTCAAAAAGTACCATCCTTCTCTACAAAATGATAACCATAGGAGGATGAGGCCAACCAAATTCCCTCTGGTCATTTCCAGTTCCAAAGAATGGAGTCAGCTCCTGAGAATCCGTATCTCTAGTCTCATCTAGTATTTGGAATACAGTTCCTGGCATATTAATATTCAATAGTATTAACTGGTCACTTGATCCCCCAAATACTATGCAATACATTACAGCTAGATATCTAGATTCAGTAGTGTTGAACATCCATATCAGAACTTTTTCTGCATGTGTAAAAAAGGCAACATCTAAATTTTATCCTTTGAACCTTCTGCGGCTAGGCTCACATAGGGTGTGCATTCTTGCATTCCTATAAAGAGATTTATTGCCATGCCTGGAGTGAAGCTCTAATAGTTGGAGTGTCACCAGACTAGGGTGACCTGAGTTCAAATATGCATTTGGTGACAAAACTCACCAACTGATCTTTGGTCAGTCACTGTCATACTAACCTTTCTCAGTCATTATAAAACTAAAGTAGCAAAAACTCTATCTAAGATACCTTGAGCCACTGGGAAATAAAATGTGTCATCAGTGAAGCAAGCAATAATCCAGCTGTAGAGGACGGTAGCTGAAACACAAGGGAGGCAAAGTGCACAGTATTGGAAGAAAGAATAGATAGACATGTTAGTCATTTTGATTTGATGTTTCTTAGCTGCTTTGTATTTCAACTTTTGTAATGTTTATAATTGTTTTTATTTTAATTGTTTTCCCCCAGTCACTTGAGATGAGCAACCATGTAGATTAGATCAATCCATCTATAGATAGATGAACATTCAACTCTATAAATTTTTAATAAACTCTGGTATTGATTTAGCAACAAATACAATATTCTTATAAATCTCCAGTTGATAAACATATAATATAGCAAGAGGCTTCAAACTTGACAGCTTTAAGACTTGTGGACTTCAGCTCCTAGAATTCCTCCCCCAGTCATGTTAGCTCAGGAATTCTGGGAGTTGAAGTTCACAAGTCTTAAACTTGCCAAGTTTGAAGACCCTTGCAATATAGCATCAGATTTGTAAGGGTGAGATGTACATTTACAACATGGTTGCTTGGTGGATGAGAAACAGGTAAAGACAAAGTAGAAAAACTGCTTAATTTTTTTTTCATTTTATTTCTATTTCAGAAAAAGATGGCGAAAGTTTTTACCTGGAGTTAACTCCTCTATTAGTTTAGCAATAGGAAATTGTTGGGTGCATATTCATGTGACCTCTGTATGTTTTATTTTCTCTATATATGATGACAATCTTAAGAAACTTTTGATTTGATGTAATGAATTGCAATCTTTAACTTTCCTCCTCCCACCAGCTTCACAGTGATTGTTACAGGAGGAAGTGAAGCATCAGAAAATCAAGCTACTTCTATCTGCACACAGTTGAGATGCTTACTAGTTTTTCAGTCAAGCCAAGCCTTTTTTCCCCTTTATGACAAGATAACTGGAGTTTGTTATATTTGGAGCATGTCATTCATCATTCACTTTTCCTCCTTTCTCCCTTTTCAACGAATATTTATGTAATAAGAGGACCTAGACTTCCGATCTTTCACAAATGCACTGTTGCAGCATAGTTGTGTTCATAGCGGGTCGTTCCAGTTTTTCTAGAGATAAGAGGTAGGTCTTTTGTGATGGCACATATCCTTCAGACCATTAATCATACTCCTAATTGGTATTTGGAAGCTCTGCTTAAAAAAACCAAACCCTTGTTTTCTGATCTCAACTTTCACATAGCTGTCTGTGTTGCCAAAAAGGTTCAATCTTGCTATAACCATATTGTATACAGGATTTGGTCAACGTAGCAGTCTTTTCAATAATTCTAAGGTAACTTCATAGATTTAAAAGCACAGATTTGGGATGAACGCTTCAAAATTCAACCTTTTAGAGAGCTCATAAAAACTTTAAATTCTTGATCAGATTTCATTAGTGATTCCTGGTTTTGCTTTTGCCTTCAAGTAAACATTACAGGCACATATGCACATATAAAATATAACGGCTTTTGCTCTATTCTTTTACTATCTGCTAAATATTTCCTGAAAACTAATTGGGAAACGATCCTTTTTAGGCACAGAGAAAAATGGGTAAATAATGGAAAATCAGAAAAAGTACATTTATTTGGGTGAAGAAGGGGCATTTCAAACAGTAGGACAGAAAATCACCAGTACTGTATATGCCATTAGTTGAAAGAAAACCCGAGAGGCACCCAATCAATGATACCTAAGGGTATAGCTAGGTATGTGATCAAAGAGAAAAGAAGTGATTCAGATAACTCAACAAACCTATGTAGATCTTGGAACCAGAGACCTGTTTAGGGCCCTCCTTCTCAAAGTCTAAATCCTCCTAACTGATACAAGTTTTCTAGATCTCCCTTCTGATAATGTCCCAGGGGATAGACACTCCTCCAGGAATTGGTTTTATTACAAGGTCGGTCATAATAGGGAAATTGTTCCCTGCATTCAAACAGATTCCAGAGCACAGAGGAGTAAAGAAAGATTATACTTAAGGAGCTTCAGTGGGGGCAAGAAGGGAGGAAGAAATGATGGCTCATGTATGACATCATCATCTAAATGCCATGACTTACGTACTTGCATTTGTCAGCCATGTCTGGTAGACTGGATAGGAAACAGAACCAATTAAATTAATTCTACTTTATTGTAAAGTTACATTAATAGAATCTTGAGAGTCTGAAAGCACAATTCTTCTGTCACCTCTTTTACAGCCTGAGAAACTAGGGAGGGTCCCTTCTGAGTCTCTTGTCTCATCCACTATTTCTTATCTGATCATTCCCTAGGCAGTATCTCTTCACCCTCCCTTCCAAAGTCTTTTCCACAAACTTATTACACATTGGGCACTGTGGTGCAAGCTTTTAACCATGGCATTTACGTGATTATGTCATTGAGTGAGTGACATCATCTTGGTGTCATTTCAGTTTGTTATGAACATTGTTGAGCATATTGCAATTAATGAGAAAGTAACTTATAATTCCTTTATAATAAAAATGATATCAGCTAATGCTCTATGGTTGCTTTTTTTAACCATTTGAGGTTAGGCTTGGTGAACTACAAATAAATACTTTTGTGAAACATCCCTTTGGTATCAAAACATTGAGGGAGGGAGGGAGGAAGGAAGAAAAAGAAAGGAAGGAAGGAAGGAAGGAAGGAAGGAAGGAAGGAAGGAAGAAAGAAAGAAAGAAAGAAAGAAAGAAAGAAAGAAAGAAAGAAAGAAAGAAAGAAAGAAAGAAAGAAAGAAAGACTGTTTAAGTTGACATTTCATACTGTGGCAGCAGCTGTCAGAGCAATAGGATTTTTGACAATCGGGAAGGAAGAAGAGTGTGAAGTCAAAAAGAGAGACGGAAGTAAAGCTCTGCCAATTCAGGGAATGCATTGTAATGTGCAACCAAAGGAAATCCTAATAGTGCTGTGAACCTCCTGACTCCAGTGAACACAGGAAGTTGCTTTATGCAGTGTGAGAGCATTGGGCCATCTCATTTCGTACTGTTTACATTGACCAGCAGTGTCTTACTGTTTTGCAAGGGACTTCCCCTTCTCAAACTGGAAATGCTAGGGTTTGAACCTCAGCCCTCCTGCATCCTATTGTTTGTTTATATCATTTTCCTGTTTGTAGTGTGCACCACAATCTACTTAGCGTGGAAAAGCAGGATATAAATTATTTACAATATGTTTTTGTTAAGCAGCAGCAGTTCAGACACTACTATAGTTTCCTTGTGGGCCTTGGATTTTTCAGTGTTTTCATTCTCTTTCTTCCTTCTTTCCTCCTCTTTCTCTCTCTTTCCCTCCCTCAATGTTTTGATACTAAAAGGATAGTGTTCTAATTTGGTTTGGTTTTCATAAAGTTATGATAAGGTTATAGTGACATAGATCTCAGGATCTATGTTCAAGATTATAGGCAATTGATAGACAACTTCTTGAAAGTATTACGCATTCTGTGTTTAGCCATAAGGGAAAAATAATGAGATTTTCTCTCCTTAATTTGAATATTTTAGATAAAATGCTTGTTTTAATTTATCATGTTTGTACACTTTGGATCAACTGATTTAAAAAGTTCTTACATTCTAACGAATGCTGAATTAGGCATATCTACAAATAACATAAAGCAAAGCTACCTATTCCATAACTAAATTTAATTAACAAGAAACAAGCGCCAGGGTTCTTGACTTATATTTACATTCATTTAGCAACCATTCTAAGTTACAATGGCAGTGAAAAAACTCCTCAGTTATGACTATCACACCATCCCCAGTCACAAGCAAAATTTGCGCACTTGGCAACCAGCATGCATTTACAACAGTTGCAGCACCCTGGGGTCATCATTTGTGATCTTCCTGGCTGGCTTTCAACAAGCAAAGTCAAAAAGAGAAAATCAGATTCGCGTTATTCATTTAACAAGTGCAATGATTTGTTTAACAATCCTGGCATAAAAGACTGTAATATCAGGCACGTCACATTTAACTACTGCCTTACGTAGTAACGTAAATTCTGGAACCAACTGTAAATCGGGGACAGGTAGTTCTTGACATATAGCTACAATTAAACCCAAAATTTCCATTGCTAAATGAGAGAGTTGTTAAGTGAGATTTTTCACATTTTACAACCCTTCTTTCCACATTTGTTAAGTGAATTACTGTGGTTGTTGTTAGTAACATGGCAAGTGAATATGGATTCTCCACAGCCTTTGCTTGCCAAGTTGCAAAAGATGATCACATGACCCAAGGATACTGCAAGTCATAAATATATGCCAGTTGCCAAGGAACCAAATTTTGGTCATATGACCACAAGGATGCTACAAGAGTCATAAGTCACTTTTTTCAATGCTGCTGTAACTTTGGTCACTAAACGAATGGTCATAAATTGAGGACTACCTATATTCCACTAATCTAAATGATGTAGCATCTTGTAGATTATTGCAGTGGTTCTATTTCATTAGCTTGTAGAACCTATGCAGGTTTCCCTAACCTGGCTTCTTGCAGATATATTAAGACTGCAATTCTCAAATTCACCACAAGTAAATTAGGATGTGCATGCACTCTCCCTCCTTTCACTTTACAATGAAATTGTTCTGGGCTGTAGATGCTTAAAGTGGAGATATTGATTTTGGTTCTGTATGTTCACTCACTTTTCTGGTACATTAGACATCTGAAAAATATAACAACTTTCTTTAACTACGCAAAAGATTCTAAATTCCTTTAGAGAATGCTCAGAATTTTATCTGAATACAACCAAAGATGCATGAGACTAGGAAAAAATTAATCTAGAAAATGAATGAGATATGGGATTCTGAGTTCTAAACATTGCCAAGGTATAATTTTAAAAAATCAGCTTTTTAAAAATATATTTTTTATTGAAAGTTTTAAAAACAAGTAAACAAAAAAAGTAAAAAATAAATTTGATCTAAAGTAGAATAAGAAAAAAGAAAGAAATAATAGGGAGCTAAAATGAAAAAAGATACAAAAAAAAGATGTAAGAATCAGCATTTGGTTTTCTTTACAAAAGTTACAACTACAATTGAAATTTACTTCTTTTCTAAAGTTACATCATGATTCTTTTTCCTATATTCTGTTCGAATAGTCAGAACCAGAGTTCGTTTTTTTCTGCAAAAAACTCCATAAGGGGTTACCAGTCAACAATAAACATAGATATTTTCTTCTCTCTGATCAACTAGGTCAATTTCACCATTTTAACAAGTTCTATCACCTTCAGTAATACCTTCATTATAGGTATTGCCAAATCTTTCCATCTTTGTGCATTTAGCAATTTCTCTGTGCTTATATATATGAAAAGTTTCACGATATTTTTTTCAACTTTTTATCAGTCCCAGGAGGAAAATTTCTGATTTTAGTGGTATAATGTTTACAATTCTTTGAATCAATATATTCGTAAGCTTCTTTTTTGTACAACCATCAAGCATGATAAAATTACCTTTCTTATTGTTTACATTTCCAACATAGATTTGAAGTACCTTTATACAGTCTAAGTAATTATTCTGATGTCATATCTCTATTGTACATCATTTCATGAACAGTTTTGTAAATTTTATGAGCCAATTTAGCCTTCATTTTCACATTTCAAATTTCAGAAAGTTTATATATTTTAGTAATCACATGTTCATCATTTGTACACTTTTAAAAATCAGTCTCAGAATATCCAATACTATAAATCTTTTTGACCATAATGATTGACAACTATGCCCCTCTGCCATCAGTTGCTTTCTTGATTTTATTTTGTATTTCCCTTGACAGAATTGTATCCCACAGTATGTAAATATTTTTTTGTATATTATTTCTCATCTATAAAATGCTTATGTTGAGAACCAAAAAGATGCTATTTCCAACAATGACAATTGTATTTTTCTTATATTTACTTAACTTTTTAACTTCATTCTATGTCTTAACAAAATTATTCTGATATAACATATTTTCATACTTGTCATGAGAGTAATCAAATATTTTACTTTTTTTCTCAATCTTAAAGCCTGTTTTCAATTCTGCTTGAACCTCTATTTTCATGTTTTTGTTATGTAAAACCTTAAAATCTCATAGTGTAGCAAATTCTTTTAATTTTTCTATTAATTTTTCTATTCCCTTTTAGGGGTGTCAAACTGATGGCCCACGGGCCAGATGCATCACATACAGGCCATGCATACCCCAGCTCTGCAAAGGGAAAAGTCATGATATGTTACGTGAAGGCAATGTGACCGAGCGAGTTTGACACCTGTGCTCTACTGGATCCTTCAAAATGAACACCAAATCAGCAGGAAATGCCCTTAAAATTTTTTTAAGCTTTACTCCCACAATTTTCTCATCTTGCCCTATAGCTATTCAATATTTCAAGAACTAAAATAAACAGGAAACAATAGGCACCTCTATCTTTTTGTATCACATGGGATTTTGTTAGATTTCAATTGACAATTACTGTATTTATGCCTTCTATGAATTGTAAGTCAAACTTACTTAATAAAATTCTTTCTAAAGTTACTAACTTCTAAAACTTTAAACAGGAAGGCCCAATTCAAACTGTCAATTCTTTAATCTAGCTTTTAACCAATTTAAACTAGCTAAGCTCTTGAGAAGTTTAAACATGTATGTGGGAAAACAGATAATAACAGGGCTCACCCTGATTCAATTTTGGAATGTTGGTAAATGTTTTTGTTTTCCCTTTTCTGGATCTCTTGCATAAAGTGCAAGAAAGAAAGAGTTTGGTCAGCAAGTCAAGCATAAATGTTTAGGGTGTGTGTGTGTGTGTTTGTTTACAAGTTATTGCCAGTTATTGCCAAGGTCTACATATGAGGGTGTGTGTGTGTGTGTATGTTTGTTTACAAGTTATTGCCAGGTGTTTCAACTAAACATTTAGATCAAAGTAAGTCATAAAATTTAATATATAGTCAATAACAAACACTACATTCAAACAAACATAAATTTCAGGGTTTATTTGATCAAAACATAATTCTATGCCAAAATATTTTATGCAAAATAAAAACAAAACGTTTTGGTTTTGCATGTGTGAACTTAATTACTTAACATGAGTTCCTTTTTATCATTTTATTTATCTACTACTTTATCAACTTCTCTAACAGACTGCAGGGTCTCAGATATTTCTTTTCCATTTTTTGAAAAGAGAGTACATACCAGAACTGAGCTTACAATGTTCTACTTTAAATATACATTGTACACTGGACTAGATAACTAGCAATCTTTCTTCAGGTGTTTTAAATTATCCAAGGTCTACATATGAATAAAGAAAAACAGATAATTTTGTTATATCCCTCGGCATTGATCTCCACCTCTATTGATGTAGGCTTTCCATATGGTTTTAGATGTTAGTATAGAGTTACAATATAGAACCAGGAATAAAGAGATGAAGATGCAAATGCTCATTTGATCCTTAATCTCTCTGGGAGACTTAGTCAATCATTATCTTTCAGATAAAGCAACTTTGCTGAAGATAAAATTTGGAGTGAAGCTATTGACATGCTTTTAAACATGCTGGAAATGGGCAATATATTTACTTAGCACAAGGGAATAATGATTGAGTTCACACATCACACTAAGACTGTTAATACATTCAAATAAATAGTTTAAAATAAAATTCGTTGTTGCCTTTTTTTGCCCAACTTTTTGACCTGCTCCAATTCTCTTTTTGAAATTTGCCCCCCCAAATTTTACCCCAGCCTTAAAAGAAAACAATTGAAATGAAAAGTAGGCCACCCCTTAATATGAAATTGTTAGCCATCTGAGTCAAGTTAGCCAAGTTGACTAGTACCAGCAAAGTGGCATACAATTGTGTTCCGTTCACCTCCATCATGGTCAGTTGGCTGATTTGGGCCCATTACTCTGCCTCAGTCCAACGTACTACAGGTAATCTAGACTTACAACCACAGTTGAGCACCAAATTTCTGTTGGTAAGTGAGGCAGCTGTTAAGTGAATTTTGCCCAATTTTATGACCCTTTTGCCATAGCTGTCAAATGAATCACTGCAGTAATTAAGTGAATCATGTAAGCGAATCTTTTTCCAGACTGTGCTTGTTGGAAACCAGCTGGGATAGGTACAAATGATGACCACATGACCCCAGGACAGTGCAACTGTCATAAATGCCAGTTTGTCAAGCACCCAAATTTTGATCATGTGACTGGGGGGGATGCTTCAATGTCATAAGTGTGAAAACCAGTCACAAGTCACTTTTTTCAGTTCATTGTAGTTTTAAATGGTCACTAAGTAAATGGTTTTAAGTCAAGCACTATTTATATACAGAATTGCTGGACACTGGGCCAATGGAGGGATGGAGCACAGTATACATTTCCTTCCTAAGAACAAGATAAGTTATAAAACTAAGAAGGCCCAGAATCACAGAGTTTGAAGTAGCCATGGAGAGGCCACAAAGAGCCCAACCCTCTTCAGTTTACCGCTAAATTTTCCCCAACAGATGGCTGTCTAGTCTCTCTTGAATATATCCAGCAAAGAGCAGCCATCTTCCCTCTTGACTATTAGGACTTTTAACTGAAAAAGGCTGTCCTGTCATTGAAGGCCATTATTCTGTGTCCATCTCTCTGGGGGAAAGGTGAACAACTATGGCCCCTTTGCGACCTGTGGACTTCAACTCCCCGAATTCAGGAATTCTGGGAGTTGAAGTCCACAGGTCACAAAGGGACCACAGTTGCCCACCTCTACTTTGGGGTGGTAGAGAAGACAATGGCTTTTTTTTGGTGCCATTCCTCCTTGGGTTGGGGTTGAACTAGATGACCTACAAGGTCCCTTCCAACTGGGGACCTTGTAGGTCATCTAGTCTGGGGTCTTGAAGGCTGCTACCAGATTACACCTTGAAGATTACACCTGATTACACCTTTGCAAGTTTTCTCAATAACAAATATACAGTGCCCAAACCCCTCCCATCACAATCGGGCTGGACACTTGTCTCTCACAATGGGAACCGCATTGGGGTGACAACCTAAAGGGCACTAGTTTTTAAGAAGGCAACCTATTCTCCCTACTTCCCCGCCAATACTGGAGCGAGCTACTTGTCCCGAGGCTGGAGGAGTTAAGACTTTCCCAGGAACAGGCCGCAACCAGAGACTCCTCGGGCTTCCTTCTCCCAGCCTCCCGCCACCTTTCCTCCCCCCCCCCAAAACCCCCACCGCCGTGTCATCCGGCTGTGTCGCCAGCAAAAGCCACCGTCGCCTTTCTCCCCCCCCCCCCGCCCGCCCCCTTTCGGCCCTTCCATTGTTTCTTCGGCACCTTGGCTAACCGCAGCTGGCGTTTCTTAAATCTGTCAGCGGGTCGGCCGAACCAAAAAATTGTCTCGGGATTCGGGCGCAGGAGCCTTTCACCTGGCGCCGGAGACGAGGGCGAGCGGGGCTGAGGGAGGGAGCGGGAAAGACTTGAGCGGCGGGACCGAGGGACCCACCCTTCCTGTGCGAGTGAGCGAGCGAGGGAGGTTAAGCCGCCTTCCGTTTCCCACTCCGCGACGGTTGCCGCAGGATTGCGACAGCTCGTGCGCGCGGGATGGGGGATTAGCTGAGACACCGCACGTAGCCAACGGGAGCTTTCCTCTCGGGCAGCGCGCGCCCACAGAATGCTTCTCCCCAGGCCTCCCCTGACGGCAGCGGCGAGGGCAAACCGAACGTCTGCGAGGAAGAGGGAGGGGCTATCAAGATACGCGCGCACTGCGCCAGTCGCTGGCGCGGCTTCGATCGTCTGTGGAAGCGTTCGCTCGCTCCTGACCGGCACGCGGGTTTTTAAAATAAATAAAGGAAAGGAACGAGCGACCAAGGAAGATTTACTTTTCTCTTCAATTAATTTTCTCTTCAACTAACACACGCACACACATAACTATGTATATACTTATACCTATTATCTTGTAAGCGATTGACAAATCAAAATAAATAAAATAAACACGCACACTTCAGGTTTCTTGTCTATAATGTCTATAATCTTGGCTGAAGTTGCGCCGCCGCGCATGTGAACGGATCAGTAAAAGGCTGGAGAAGGGATTTCTTATTCGCGTGACCTGTGGGGTTGGAAATCTCGGTGTGGATTTTTCTTGACACCCTGGCTGAACGCAGTGTTTGCAAGTCCGTATGCGGGAGAAACTCAGAAAACGGGCTAATTCAGCAACGTGGAATGCATGAGATTCCTTACCTTTGCTACTACATACAGGATACGGTGGTGGGAGTGGTTTGGGTAGGTGGTTAGATTGATGTGGCGGCCTATTGTGGTTTGTAAAGCCAAAATTGCATGCATGAACCTTGTCTTCTGGCTTACTGGGCAAACCATAGTTTAGAGTGATGCATGAAACCCACCATTATGTGTGAAAAGGCACCAAAGGGATATGGGTAATTCTACATTGGACTACATTTTAGTCACTGCATGGTACCCAAAGTTGTACCATTTTTTATCTCATCCTCATTGCTCCTCAAACAAGTGCTATTTAATAATGTTATCCAACTGGGATGATAAGACATAAATCACTTAAGCCCACTGTCTATGTACATTTTCAATCATCCAGGTCATGGTTATTCCAAAGATGCTTTTTAAAAGGCAATTGAACTTGCTTAGGTTTTTTTTTTCTTTAAAGACGTTTTGCTTCCCATAGAAAAAGCACCTTCAGTTCTGTCTGAATCATAGGGAATGGAAGGATTTATATTGCTTAGCAGCTAAGGAGTATACATTCCCCACCACTCTTCCAGGAACAAACTAAAAGCAAAAACACAAAGTCAGTTGCCTTTTGAAAAGCATATTTGGGATACTCAAACCCAGTTCTATCAAAGTAGCTTTATTTATTCTCAACCAGGATTTCCTTAAAAGAGGAGAAGAATGGCAGAATTCCATCAGGTTCCTGAGCCTTTTTTTTTTTTTTGTAAATTTTATTGGTTTTTAAAAACAAACATAAACAAACAAAACATAAAAACATCAAACTTTCTTCCATAGGTATACAAACAGTGTGCCGGTTGGTTTACAAATTGGTTGGTTTAGAAATTGTGAACATATAGCTGAAGGTGCATATATCACAAAGAACAAAACATAGCTGTAATTTTTAGATTATTTTACTTTCAAAAAATATTTAATTGTAGCAGATTAATAGAAAAGCACTGTTGATACATTAACAATCTCATTAAAAAGTACATTGAGAATGATTCCTACTGACTACACAGATATCTTTGAAAGGGTGGGGGTTTTGATGGGGGAGAGCTTGGTTAGAAGACATCTGATGTCCCTTTCTAGGATGTTTCTAACTGTTCAGTCATTTAGACCCCAGGAATTTCTTAGTAGTTTCCCACCCAGAGTGACATTAATCAGATCCAAGCTTACCTAGTTTCCAAATCAGATGAAAGGAGAGAGAGAGGGAGGGAGGGAGGGGAGAGAGAGAAGGAAAAAACAAAATCTTCAAATAACTTAAGCAACTGCCGATAACCATGTTTCTTGACCCTTTCTCAAACAAAAAGAACAATATTCAGACTATATACAACACCCTTTGCAGCAAACAAGTGCACTTTTATCTTTACAGAGCTATATCATTATTTTTGGCCTATTCCTCTTGTGTAAAAATATCATAATTCTCAATGTACAGATAGTCCTCAGCTTATGATCCTTTGTTTAGTGACTGTTAGAGGTTACAGTGGGGCTGGAAAAGATGACTTACAACTGTTCCTTGCACTTACAACTGTTATGGTGTCTTCATGGTCACATGATCAGATTTTGGGCACTTGGCAATCAGCATTTATTTATGATGGTTGCAGCTTCCTGGTGTCATGTAATCATCCCAGCTAGCTTCCAACAAGCAAAGTCAATGGGGAAAGCTGGATTAGCTTGACAACTATGTAAATCACTTAATGACTGCTGTAATTTACAGAATGACAGCAGCAAAAAAAAAAAAAAGGCTATAAGATCAGGTACAACTTGCTCGTTGGAAGCTGGCTGGGAAGGTTGCAGACTGTGATTACATGACACCAGGATGCTGCAACCACCTTAAACACTTGCTTCACTTAGCACCAGAAGTTCTGATCCCAATTGTGGTTGTAAGATGAAGATACCTGCATGTATAATGGGATTTAGACCTATTTTTCCTTGATAACCGTTGGCCTAATCACGTGCTAGTGACCTTGTGGTTTCAATCCCAAATGTGGCAATGCTTAGACAAGCCTAGACTACATTTCTTAATGTTCCAGATCTTGAACTTCATATCCAATAGTAAGATGATTACAAGCAATCTTTATTAAATATTCTATGTATAGTCCTATTAATCTCCTGTGAAGAAGAGATTTCAGAGTAACTTGCATCCTTCTATTGATTTACAGTAACAGCTGTTCTTCTTTCAAAAGCTACATCAATAATTAAAATCAATTTCATCAAATTCTTTCAACTTCTTGTAAAAATGGATTAGGAGTTCATTTGAATCATCTGAAACATTTAATGTGGAACTTCAGAAACAGCGTAAGGACAAGACAGAGTAATCCAAACAGCAATAAACTTCTGGGAAGCATGCTAAATAAAATCAAATTCAGTTTTAAATTGTATAAAAGGTTTTTATTTATTTTTTTTAGACAAATTTTATTAATTTTACAGAAAACACAATACACAAAACACAAAACATAAACAAAACTAAAAGATCTTTTCTGAAGGTTGTCTGATCCCGGGTTGAAACTCTTCACACAGACACAAATTCAAACATCATATTCACTTTATCTATCCTTCCATATCTTATTATCATTTTCTTTTTTATACATATATATAAACCATTTTTATCAATTTTATAAAAACAATGCACAAAGAATCAAGGCATAACAGCTTATAAATTCTTTTCTAAGAAAAAATAATAAAAGAAGAAAACCAATAGAACATAACAATTCCAAATTATAGTATCAATACTTTATCTATTTAACTTCATATCTTATCCCAGCTTCTCCTTTTCATCCAAATTGTTTCTTGTTAATTAAAATTTTATTGCCTTTTATCAATATACAAAATCCAAAAAAACCCATAACAAAACCTTTATATATCCTTTCATATCTTATTACCATTTTCAATAACATTCTTTGTCTGTTCTATTTCCAACTATCCATTCATCTTTTTTCTTTTACTATACTTCTCCTATACACCAATTGGAGTAACATCTATAACTCATTACCCTAACTTAAAAGTACTTCATATAACAATATTTCTTGGGATTCTGTTTAATAGGTTCTAAAATTACACAATGAATTTTATACTCTAAATACACATATAAAAAACACAATCTTATGTACCCTCCAGAATCCCTCTTTTATCCTAAATTAAATTCAGCCATTGTCTCTGAATAAACTTTTTTTCTTTAGATCTTGCTTCCCCACATTCAGGCTTCTCCTCCCCCCCTTTCTCTCTTGCTTATTCTTCTCCTTGCCCTTTTTACCCCTTTGTCTCTTCTCCTCCCTTTTCTTACTCCCTTTCCTTTCCTTTCTAACCTTGCCTCCACCTTTCCGCTCATTTTTCTCTTTTTTGATTGTTTTTATAATTCTTAAAATCCCCTTTTTCTTATCCTTTTTCTCCTCCTCCCCGGAAAAAACCCCTTGTTCATCAAAGATGGCTTCTTCTTCCTCTTCTTCTTTGTCCCAGTCCTTCTGCTGTGTAGTCAACTTTTCATAAGTACATAACGCCATTTCTAAAAATTGAAACAAAGTACCCAAAGTATCTTCCTTTTTATATTTTTGATATTCAGTCTTTAGTTCATCCACAAGCGATGCCATCATGAAAAGAGAAACTTTTCCCAAAACAACCACGAATATTCTTAATCAAAAATTCCAAAAATTAATACTTTTCTTCCTTCTTCTCTTTCTCTTTCTGGGGTTAATGTTTAATCAAAGAGGTCCAATTACCATATACCTTTCTTTGGGATTATAGGCAATCTCCTCCTTTTTCAGCTTCTGCTCCAATTTATTTTCCTCTCCCTTCCCACTTGCAACATCAATTTTAAATAATCAGAAATCCATACCTCTAATAAGGGTTTTCCAATTTCTTAAGTTTTTCAATATCCAGGAACCCTTTTATCCCTTAGCTTCAACTTTCAGAATAATTCACTTTCAATGTCCAATATGTCCAAACATATCTGCTGTTTCCATGGGGTGGGAGAGTAAAGAAAAAAAAAAGTTCCCTTTAACAGCTTCTCCGCCGCTTTCGATCTTCTTAGGGATACAATGTATCCTCCAGCAATTCAAACAGCTCAGTTCCAACAAATTTGAAAGATGTTACTTGACCCGGCTCAGACAGCACTTTCACTCTTCTTACTTCCTCCAGCGCAATCTTACCCGGTTGCTGCCTTCTTCGTGGCGGCCATTGCTGACCGCCGCTCCACCGCCTTGGGAAAAAGGGGTTTTCCAGGACGAGGAGGGGGTCTGCAACACCCCCAACCTCCTGTCCGGCTCCCCTCTCTCTTCGGCTGTCCCTACAGGGCAGCCATATCCCCCTGACCCATCTGGATCGGGGGTACCTCGGCGGCTAGCACAGCAGGAATCGCGAGCAGTCGCGAATTCCTGCTGCCCCGAAGCCACGCGAAACCGGAAGTCTGTATAAAAGGTTTTTAAATTGCTTTATCAAACTAGAGTAAATTCAGATGTCTTCCACGATCACAGATCAGCAAGAAGAAATGTGTCAAAGAACAAAGCCAGGGAAATGTTTAATAAATACCCATAAGGAACCCTCACACATGAATAATCTTCAGTGTAAATCTAAATGTGATTTTCTTTTGAATATAATCAGTACAGGGGTTGAGAAAGTATTGCCCAGAGTATTCTAGGTGTGTGTTTAATATGACAAATCAGATCCCAGTATTTCTTAGTAGTTCCTGGGTTGCATAACATGATGATAAGGCATGCATTTGTGCCTGTTTATGGTAGTACACTGCATTTTACAAACTGTGTTGCACACTGACATTTGACCTCTTCCTTTTACTGTGGCTTCTTATTTTAAATGAGTATGTTCTTTAAAAAAAAAATAACATAAAGGAAGATCCAGGCAGTTTATTAGGATATTTCTTTTGAAGCATGAACGATTGCTTCAAAACAGCCATCCTGAACATTTTTTTTTATTGCTCCATAAGCATTTTTTTTTATTGCTCCATCATGGGCTAAAATCCAGTAAGAGGAAATAGTTATTTACACTTCACCTTTAGAATGACTATAGAATGCCTTGGAGCTATCCAATATAAATGGATAAGCCCCATGATAGTCAGGAGTCGGAGTGCTCATTTCATTTCTAAAGATAGCCTAAACACTGTTTTTTTTCTTATATTTCCTTTTTCCCCTTTGACCCAGAAAAATCCAGGTGGCCACTAATGATAAAGAAAGAATGGCTCAGGATGGGGAGTCCTAATTTTTTTAGCAGTTTCCTTCATAGGTATAATACAAAAATAACTTACAGAAATCTGCTTTTCTATGTTATAGGAAAGCAAAGGAAAATTTAGTCACTCCTGCTTAAAAAAATATTTTTTAAGTTCTTGAAAATATTGTCCTAGACAATTATATATCAGAGATATAAATGAATAAAAACATAGTAATTAAAAGAAAGGATGCTTGTCTCAATAAAATATATTATGAGAACTAATTAGTTTTTGAAAGCAAGACTGCTTCCTCGTCTTCTATTTTTCCTATTATTTTTTTAATCCCTCTTAGTTTCTTTTATATTCACATGAATATATCTCACAACTTAGTAACTGAAGTAAAGTGGGAGGAAGCTGGAAGAAATGAAGTTGATGACACAATAATGGCCAATATCAGAGTTTGTAGGAAGAATGAAATTGGTTGGTTGTCTACTTTTGGAAATATAAAGTCCACCTCAAATTTTGTTCCATCTTATGCTGGTTATGCAGAGTGTCGTGTCCGTCGGCAAGGAGACCAGGAGGCAGTGACTAGGGTGTCAGCTCTTTATTTAGTCCCCAGAACCGATCTGGCTCCAAGGGAAAAACAGCGGCTTTTTATTCTCAAGCTGCGGTGGCCGCGGCCAATGGCACCGCTTTGAATCTCCCGCGATTCGTTTTCACCAATCGTGGGAGATTCTCAGCGGGCCAATCAGCACGGCTCGCTAAACCAATCAGATTGCCCCACGCTTTGGCCAATCAAAGCGCAGGGTTTCAAGAATGCAAATGAGCGTACAGAACACCCCTCCCCTCTTGGTTTGGTCCTACGTAACATAGTCCCGTAAGTAGGTGGGGCTCCGCACTTGCCTCCTGGACCTGCGCAGGTCAGTCGTTGGTTGGCTCCCAGCCGGTTCGGTCGGGTTCTCTGTGTCTCTTGGCCTCGTCGATGGAACCGCCTGGTAGGCCTTGCCGGGCCGCTTGTCGCAGCTCCCTCCCGGTCTACTCGGGCTGGTTGAGCTGCGGTTTTCGCTGCTCCCGCCTGGTCTTTCTGGGCTGGTCGAGCTGGCCCATCTACTTCTCCCTGGTGAAGTTCCGAGCTGGCTGCTTGCTGGTGAGTATGGCTGGTTCCTTTCTTCTGGGTTTTGGTTCCTGGGGTATTCCCTCCCCTCTTGGCTTGTGTTAAGGGGATTGTTTATGTCTGGTTGCATGTCAGTTGTGTTTCTCATGGCTGTTCTCAATCTTATTTGATCGATGTGGCGTTTCCACGCTCATTCGTCGGTTGTTTGCAGCTGGTACGAGCGGGGACCTGTCAGTTGGGTTATGGTTGCTGGTACCCATAGTGGGTCTCCGGTTAGGTTTTTTGTGTAGACAGTGTCACCTGGTGCAAAGGATCGGTGCTTGCTGGAGGAGTTTGGGGGTTTTTCCGGGTTGTATGTGGGGTGCAGTCTATCGAGTGGGGACCTTATTTTCCTCCCCATCAGTAGCTCTGCTGGGCTTTTGTTCATTGTCGTGTTCGGGGTTATATGTTGTATAAAAAGCATTTTATTTATTTTGTCTTGGATTTCCCCGTGTTCGATTTTCTGGATGGTTTTTTTTTGTAAATTGAACCATCCGTTCCGCCCTTCTGTTCGCTGCCGGATGCACCGGAGCTGTCAGTGCATGTCGTATGCCCCGTTCTGCTAGGAATTTTTCAAATTCCAGCAAGGTGAATTGGGGCCTGTTGTCCGACATGATGACATCTGGGAGGCCGTGTGTTGCGAATAGTTTGCAAAGTTCCTTGGTCACGGCCTCTGTGGTGGTGGATTTCATGTTGCTTACCTCCAACCAGTTGGAGTAAGCATCTACGGTTACTAGGAATGTATGTCCCTTGGTGGGCCCGGCAAAGTCTATGTGGACCCTAGACCAAGGTCCCCTGGGAGTTTCCCATTCTAGGATCGGTGCCGTGGGAGGGCTTGGTCTGATTTCTTGGCACCGTTGCCACCTTGCCACCCAGGCCTCGATTTGTTTATCCATCCCTGGCCACCAAGCGTAACTCCTGGCCAGGGCTTTTGTTCTAATTATGCCTGGGTGCCCCTCGTGTAACAATTCCAATACCTTCCCTTGCAGTTTTTCCAGGATAACCACCGTATCCCCCCACAGTACAGACCCTTTTTGCAGCGAGAGTTCCGTTTGCCGGTTCCGGAATGTTTTGAATGCTTTGTCGTTGTCCTTTTCCGGCCACCCTTTCTCTACCCAATGTAACACCCGCGCCAGATGTTTGTCTTTATTGGTTTCTCGGGCAATGTCTGACGCGGTTATGGGTAGATCGGGTAGAGTCTCTATGCTGAGGGTACTCGTCGTGGGTGCTGGGTTGGTGTCTAGATTGGGTAGCGGCGAGCGGCTCAAAGCGTCTGCATGTGTGATAGTCTTACTGGGTCGGTGTGTGAGCCGGTAGCTGTAGGCGGCAAGGAATTTGGACCACCTTGTCATCCTGGGAGATAAAATGTTTGGGGTGGCCCGGTTCCCTGCCAGGATGCCCAGCAACGGCTTGTGGTCTGTGATGATTGTGAACGTGCCATAGAGGTACTCGTGGAAACTCTTCACTGCTGCGACGATGGCTAGGGCCTCCTTGTCCAGCTGGCTATAGTTCCGCTCTGGTTTGGTGAGTGTCCTGGAGAAGAAAACGATGGGTGCTTCTCTTCCATCTGGGATTGTGTGGCTGAGGACGGCGCCGACGCCGAAGGGTGAGGCGTCGCATGTGACGGCGAGTAGTAGGGTCTCATTGTATTGGATGAGGACGGCCTCCGAGGTGAGCAGGTCCTTGGTTTTCCTGAAGGCGGCTTCCTCGCGTTTCCCCCAAGTCCAGGTAGCCACTTTGTCCAAGAGCCTATGCAAAGGCTCCGCCGCGGTCACCTTTTGGGGCAGGAAAACATTGTAAAAATTAAGCAGTCCCAGAAATGCCTGCAGTTCCGTTTTAGTCCTGGGTGTGGGGGGCCTCCTTAATGGCTCTGATTTTGGTTGCAGTTGGGTGGATGCCGTGCCGGTCTAGGAGGTACCCCAGGAACTCAACCCGCTCTGTGTAAAGTTGGCACTTTTCCCTCTTCACCTTTAGCCCAGTTTCCTTGTATTTGGTTAGCACCTCCCTTAGCCGACCCTCTAGTTCTCGCTGGTTGGTTGCCGACACCAGCACATCGTCGAAGAATCTCTTGCAAGAGTCTCTCCATGAGGCTCTGGAAAATTCCAGGCGCCACGCTGACTCCAAACTGGAGTTGGTTACATCGGAAACTCCCTAGTGGGTGACTATGGTTTGCACCTCCGCGGTTTCTGCGTTGACCAGCAGCTGTTGGTATGCTTGGGCCAGGTCGAGTTTCGCAAAAACCTTGCCTCCCCCCAGTGAGTGTAGAAGATGCTGCACTACTGGGACGGGGTAGGCGCTTTGTTGCAAGGCGCAAGTTAGGGTGGCCTTATAGTCCCCGCAGATTCTCACCGACCCATCGGGCTTGACTGGGGTGACTATTGGGGTCTCCCACCGGGCATGGTCAATTTGTTGTAGGACCCCTTGCTTGACAAGCTTGTCAATTTGCTCGTCAATTTTTGGCTTGAGTGCAAAAGGTACCCGCCTTGGTTTTAGGCATCTTGGGGGAATGTTAGGGTCTAGGCTGAAGGAGATGGGGGGGCCCTCGGTACTTGCCTAGAGTGCCGTCAAACACTTCCTGGAAGTCCCGTGCCAGTTGTTGCTCCCAATCGGTCTGGGCGATGTGGTTGATGCCCGTGACTTCGATGCCGAGCGGTGCGAACCATTGCAGTCCCAAAAGGCTGGGTCGGTCTCGGTCCATGATTGTCAGGGGAAGCTTTGCAGTGCGGCCCTTAAATGTCACTTTGAATTGTCCGATTCCGACCACCGGGATGCGGTTTCCCTGGTAGTCTTTGATGATTAGTCTCTGGTTCTCCAGTCCCTTCTTGTGGATGGTAGGCACCAAGCGTTTGATCTCTTGCCAGGTGACCATGGAGAGGTAGGACCCAGAGTCCACCTCCATTTTGCATGGCTCGCCTTTGATGCCTACCTCCACGTAGACTTTTCGGGCGTCGGTGGTTGAAGCGTGGCCGATGATGACCGTCTGGTGGGTTTCCTCCTTCCGCCGGGTCTCGCCACCTCGTCAGGTTTGCCCGCTCTGGTCCCATCGGCTGTCAGCTGGGCGATATCTGGTTCTGGGGGGTGTGCTGTCTCGTCTCCGCTCGCTGTGGTCCCGCCGTCTGGGGCTGTAGGCTTTTTTTAATCGGCAGACGCGGGCGATGTGACCCTTTTTGTCGTAGTACCGACAGACTGCATCGAAGAAATGGCACTCAGATCTAGGGTGGTCGCCTCCGCAACCGGCACACGTGGTCCCCGACTTACGACCCCGCCGACTGCGCTGGTCGCGTCCTGCCTGGAGCTGGTGGATTTCTTCCTCCTCGTCCAAGGTGTCGGAGGCGGAGTGGAATTCGCCATGGTGGGTGGTGGTCTCGTGGTGACTTGCTTCCGGTTGGGCCTCGGTCACCCATCCAGGGTTGGTGGTCGCGGTGCGGTCCTCTGCGTCCGATCTCCGCATGCAGTTCGCCGACTGCCGGGTGGCCTCGGCTGCGGGGGCTTCAGCGATGGCGTCGGCGAGGGCGATGTCGCCTTTGGCCATCAGCCGACTCTGTAGGACTGGATCCCGAAGTCCGAGCACAACTCGGTCCCGTAGGGCCTCACCCATGTCGGAGAATCCGCACATGCCTCCTAGGTTCCGCAACTCTGCAACAAAGTCGCTGATGCTTTCGCCCGGTCTCTGGTCCCGCTGGTAGAAATCGTGCCGCCTGATGAGGGTGGGCACGGTGGGGGTGTAGTGGTTGCAGAGCAAAGGTTCGAGGTCGGCCCAGTCCATCCCTTTGACGTCAGCGGGTTTCGCTAGGGCTTTCGCCATGTCAGGAAGACGGCTCGTTTTTTCGGCCCAGTGGCGTCCTTCATGTTGCTGCATTCGAGGAACATGAGGAATCTGTCTGTGTAGGATTCCCAGTCCTCACTAGTGGGATTAAAAGGCATGGGCGGAGCGATGCTGGCCATCTCGTCGGTCTTGCTTCCATCAGACACTTGCTCGATGGGGTTCAGACTCGGGATCCCACCTTTGTCGCCAGTATCGTGTCCGTCGGCAAGGAGACCAGGAGGTGGTGACTAGGGTGTCAGCTCTTTATAGTCCCCGGAACCGATCTGGCTCCGAGGGAAAAACAGCGGCTTTTTATTCTCAAGCCACGGCGGCCGCGGCCAATGGCACCGCTTTGAATCTCCCGCGATTTGTTTCCACCAAACGCGGGAGATTCTCAGCGGGCCAATCAGCGCGGCTCACTAAACCAATCAGATCGCCCCGCACTTTGGCCAATCAAAGCGCGGGGTTTCAAGAATCAAATGAGCGTACAGAACACAGAGAGCGTTCATTATTCTGCCTTCAATTTTTCAACATGCAAATATCTACTAAGAAAGCTACGGGTTTCTAGTTTGGCCCTACTGATCTTTAGAAATTGTGAGCTCATGCCCAAATTAGACCATAACCAATATGATTATTTACAACAATAAAAACCTTATACAAATATATAAATACCATAAATCACTGAGAACAAATTCACTTAGAACAGGAGGGAGGGGAGTTAGTTTTTGATTTCTTTTCCCAAAGTAGAAAGCAAGAGCCCATTTGGCCCAGTGGCTAAGGCACCAGGTTAGAAAACATGAGACTGTGAGTTAAAGCCCTGCTGCGATGACCCGGGGCATGATACAAAGGCAATACAGTCAGATAATAAAGGGTCCTTTTATTAGCTCCAACTTTGCCCCCAATGTCCAGGTTACCTTCTGACTGGAGAAAAACTCTCCCAGGAACAACCTTTGACTGCAGAAAATTAAGTCCAAAACATGGTCAGCACAAACTGTAATTTAAAGTCCAAACAAGCCAAACTGAAGTAATTAGTTTGGCAGGGCAGGAGCAAGAATTTCAGGCTTGAAGGTACAACAAAACTCACATGGTTGGGAAGACACCAGGAACACAGATAAGCCACGACAACACAAGATAGTTACATTTGCTTCCAACAGCCTGCTGCATGTAGCTTGCCTTTCTTATCAACTGTCTTCCCAGCTGTGGCTAATGAAGAGAATCAGGGCCCTTTCCTCCCCTGTAAGCCATGCAACCCATGTTGCTCTCTTCTCTGTTCCTCCCTGCATGCACTAGGATGAAGAGGGGGTGGGCCTGGTTCTTCCTCTGAACTCCTTCTCCCTTGTTCTATCTCTCCCCTGCTCTGCCTAGCGAGACTTTGCCCTTCCCCAGCCTCCTCCAGGGTGGGTGTGGCCAGCTCAACATCACTCATTGAGGCTCTGTTTTCAGCCATGATGGCCTCCTGCAGCCCTCTGCCAGTGAAAATGGAGCCCTGGCAGGCCTCGCACGGTCTCCCCAAGCTCCATTTTCACTGGCAAAGGTATTGCGGGCCAGTCCTTCACTGTTTCCAGGTCCTGCGGACCAGATCTAAGCACCCTGTGGGTTGATTTGGTCCACAGGCCTTGAGTTTGATACCATTGTTGTAGAGAAAAAAGGAGGAAGTAGGTATATTGGATAAAGGTAGAATATTAATAAATAAATACATAAATAGGAAAGAATCGGGGGGGGGGGGCAAGTGTAATTTCACTGGAATGGATTTCATATTTGTTGGGAGCAACATGAAAGCTCCTTTCCCATGTCGGGCAGCCAATAAATTTAAATAAATAATAATGTGCCCAACAAGTAGATTTCAGAAAGTGACAGCATTTTTAATAATGATTCCCTGACATATCTTAGCCTCTCAAAGGGTCATATCTAGTGAGACAGCCCTTAAATAATATAGCCAAGCCATTTAGGGCTTTAAAGATTAAAACCAAGTCCTTAAGTTGCATTAGGTAAACAACTGACAATCAGAATAGATCTTTTTACCATGTGTAGTATGTTTGGGTCAATAAGAGTAATCAATAGGACTAATGTGCTCATTATCATATGACCGAAACTGTAATGCAGAAGATGTGGACAGCTTTTTGACATTTAACGGCTGCACTTCATACGCCTCAAAAATAGGCTACAAAATTCTGGACAATTACTAGATGGCAATAGAGAGAAGAATTTTTTTACTGCTGGAGCCACTTTTCATTTCACCATTACCTCCATTAGCGAACACTCGCAAATAAAATGATAATTAACAGTAATTTAAGAAAAAGTGCTGGAAGTAGTAAAGTATTGAACTAGCAGCCATATGGCTTGTAGAACTAGGCTCTGGGAGGCCAGTCTCCTATTTAACACATTATAATTGATCTAGCAAAGCACGGTGAGTATATATGTCTCTTTTTCAGAATAAGAGAATAAGAGAAATACAAAACTGAAATCACATTTTTGACACCAGCAGTCCTGGCATTGATCATCGTTAAGACAGCGACTTTGGAACTGAGGGCCACAATATACAGTTAGTTATTCACAGTATACTTCAGAAAGATTAACTGGTTAAAAGTTAGGGATTTGGGATTAAAAGGGGTTAAAGAAGAAGGGGAAAAATGAAGATGGCAATTGCTCAGTGGAAAGAAAGACGGAAGTCATGATTCTGGTTTTTTTCCCAAGCCCGTAGAGATCTTGAACCTAGATCTTTCTACAGCCACTGAATTATTCCACATCTTCATTGTGGTTGTTTGTTGTTTGTGTGCATGCATATAACCAATCATCAAAAAACAGGAATTGGACTGAATCACAAACTTTACTGAATTTGTAAAGACATATGAAAAGCCACAAATATGTTATACATTATTATGAAATACGCACATGCTTTTTAGCAGCTGTTAGTAAGAACTGGAGTTTTAGAAAATTCAGCAAATCAAAGGAAGTCAATAACATTTTTAAAGTAACAGTTCTGAGCATTTTCACCAGAGGTGGTATTCATCAGGTTCTGATCATTTATGGAGAACCAGTAGCGGAAATTTTGAGTAGTTCGGAGAACCGGTAAATACCACCTCTGACTGAAGATTTTACAGTAACCTTCCCCTGCCACGCCTACCAAGCCACGCCCACAAAACTTTTTTTGAATCCCACCACTGATTTTCACCCAGTTTCTCAACCATTTTAAACCAAATCTTTGATCCAGGGCTCTGATTTAAATTTTTTTACTTACTTGTCATTCTCAAATCTCCTTTTACCCTGTTATCCAAAATTATTACATAAATAAGCATATATTTACTGAGATAGGTCTGATAAAAAGCAAGCTAATTTTTTTAAAAAATGCTTTGAAAACATATACAGCATTACAAAGCAGGAATATAAGTAAAAATGATGACATTCTGATTAAACCATTGACTCCTAAGCCACTGTTGAGCAACTTATCTCTGAGCATGATCAGCTTATTTCCCAGAGTTTAGAAGTCAGACTAAAAAGTTCAGTGTTTCAGAAGGATGTGATTCAACTAAAATGAACCTCAAAATTAGGGATGTGAAATATAAAAGAAAATGCTGCTAATAATATGACTATTGACTTTTTTTTAAAGAAATCCAATATCCAATCTCATTCCTTCCAAATATTGTAAGGTATAATTTGGATAAATTGCGTAAATCAGGAGTAGGGACTGTTTACCCCTAAATTTCCTCCAAATTTTCAAATACTACAAAAGGGTTCCACAGATCAAAGATTCATCCAGGATCTTTTTCTCTACCCAACTGTAACATGGAATGAAGTTCAGGCTGAACTCTGTTAAAATAATGTTCACAAAAAGGACTACATATTGAGATGTAGCTGCATTTTACCTGTGTATCACAGAATTGGTCACTAAAACAGCACCTCAGATCTATAAATCATACTTTGTCGTATTTTTCATAAACAATGAAAGGGAATATTAGTCTGTCTCTTAAGGAAACATTTTTGATCTCCCTAAGACTCATGAACGGGGTCTATTTTTCTGTGTTGATGTTTTATATATAAGTTCAGATTTATACCTGAAAATTTTTTCATAGTATAAATATATTGTCAAGTGCTACAATAATATTTATATACTATAAAGGGATATATATGTGTGTTAACGGATTTGGGTGTTTTCATTGAATTGTGTTTTGTTACACATTTGGTAAGCACTTCTGCTTGATTACTTGCATTATAGATATAGTTTCATAATTAAAATAAAATTGTATAGTTGGTTTAAGGTGACTTTGAACACGACAGCAAATCATTTCAGTTTACAGAATACAGAGGTGGTATTCAGCAGGTTCTGACCAGTTCTGGAGAACTGATAGTGGAAATTTTGAGTAGTTTGGAGAACCAGCAAACATCACCTCTGACTGGCCCCACCCCATCTATTCTCTGCCTCCAAGTCCCAGCTGATTGGCTGGGTCTTCTTTCGTTGCCCTGCACAGGAGAACAGAGCTGGAAAGTAGGTTAGTGGGGTGAGGAGGGAATGGGATTTTGAAGTAACCTTCCCCTGCCATGCCCACCAAGCCATGCCCACAGAACCGGTAGTAAAATTTTTTTAATCCCACCACTGACTGAATAGTAGTATAAAAGTCATACACTGATCAATATGTGTAATAACTTTTCTGTCATGTTTTTAATGTGCGCACTCATTGCATATGTGCACTGGCAAATATCATAGGTAATAACAACCTCCTATTGAAGGGCATGCGCATTCAAAATAATACTGTTACTTGTATTCCATGCTGACATAATACAGGTAGTTCTTAACTTACAATCACAATTGAGCCCAACATTTCTGTTGCTAAGTGAGACATTTGTTAAATGAGTTTTGCCCCATTTTATGACCTTTCTTGCCACAGTTGTTAAGTGAATTACTGCAATTGTTAAGTCAGTAGCACAGTTGTTAAGTGAATCTGGCTTCCCCATTGACTTTGCGTGTCAGAAGGTTGCAAACGGGATCACATGACCAAGAGATACTGCAACCATCATAAATGTGAGCCACTTGCTAAACATTTGAATTTTGATCACATGACCATGGGAATGCAGCAATGGTTAATGTGTAAAGAAAGGTCATAGGTCAGTTTTTTCAGTGCCGTTCTAACGTTGAATGAATTGTTGTAAGCCAAGGACTACCTGTATACATCCCAGCAAGGTAACTGCAAAGTCAATTCAATCTTACTTTCAGGATTCTTACTGAAATCAAAATTAATATTTGCCCAACCGTTAGCAATTTGAAAATCTTGGTCTAGAAGGGCAGTACATAATACAGCTAGCAAAAGGAACATATGCGGAGAGGTAAACCAACCATATTTTAGATTCAAACAAGATACTATACATTTAAAAGAAAGAGAGGCAGTATGACTAGAATTATGTTGCTTACTGTGGGAAGCGGCACAATTCAGGAAGCTATTTTGAAAGACGGAGACTATCTCGACTTCATGACAAATGAACAAGCAAGGTTCTCTGTCCAAAGATGCCCAACATTCAAGATATCATTATCTTCCTTGAAGCTTCTTCATTGACCTTGTACCACTTATATGACCTGGTGATTCAGCTACAAGGCTACCCTGAGCCAGCTGGGATTCCTACCCCACGATTTGGGATTTGCTGACATGTGCAGTGAGGAGAAACAAGAGTGTTCCTTTAAAGCCATACCCTGGAAATGAACTCCACTACTAAACTGTTCATGACTTCAACAGATGTTTCTGTTTATCAGACAATTGGATCCTCCTGTTTTGGGTCCCTTGGTCCCCCATCCCACCTTTAAGAAAAAGAAGTAACGGCCGCTGCACATCTGAAGCTTCATAAATCTGCCATACGATACCAGGAACAAATCTGCCGATGTGGTCTATAAAGTAGGCATGGAGCAGGAGTCCATCAAAGAAACAGCAGCCAAAAGAAGATGGCTTTGGAAGGGAGGGCAGCAGGCAAGAATGCAGCTTTCTGGTTTTGTTCAGAGTCTCAGATTTTAAAACATCAAATGAATTCCCACTAAAATTTCCTTTTTATATTTGAAAGAATTTACTACGGTAAAGAGATAATGTTCCCTCTGTGTGTGGTGTTCTTTTGTTTAAAGTTTATGAGTCAAGCTCTTTCAAACCACAGTCTGAAAAAAATGCTGAGTGTTTATGTAAAGCTTCCCGTAGCCTTCCATCTCATGAGAAAGTCCACACTAAGGAGAAAATGGTGAGAGATAAAAGCCACGTTTTTCTCCTTTTGCTGCACACCCTGGTGCTCTACTTATTCGTTATTAGCAAGTGACTCATCCATGAGCATCATTAACTTCTGTTGTATAATTTTGAAATGAAATGCAATGTTTGATGCCCCAAAAGGATGTGGTTCAGCCACAGGCCACCAAAACCAAAGGCAACATATGAGATTAAGCATCTGTTAGACCAGTTATTTTAAATCATTTCATTTTTCTGTCACCAGAAAGAATTTGATTAGAAAAGCATCTGCACGTCATACAATTGTCTTTCTGTGACTGACTAATGCAAACTCTCCACTTTCCTAACTAAATTATCATTATTTCATAAGTTCATCAGAGATCAGTTGATCAGATATGCAATTTATCATCAAACACACAGCCCGTTAGGAAGTGTCAGCTACAACCAAAGCAAGACTATACATCCAAATCCATACAGTAGCAACTCTACATTTCAGCTCAAGCCAATTGGACCCATTTTAAGATACTCTTTTTATCTTGGGAAAAAACCCCCAAATTTTCAAATACTTGTGATGCTCAGAAATCCATAGCTATACAATGATGTTTCTTTTACTGTGCCACATGACACCAATACTATTACAGAGATTGGTTTAAATTTTTGGGTCTCAACTTTTAAAAACCTTGGTTGTAAAAGCAATTGTTTTCTTCATGAGACAAAAATCCATATTAAAGATTTGCAAAGGATGGGTCATAACTCTTGGATTTACTAAGAATTCTTTCCTGGAAACAAGTCACATAATGTACCATAATTGCTTTTTTGTTATGGATATTCTTTAATAATCAGCACAATTTGAGCTTACCCTGCCTTTAAGTGGTGTATGGCAAGAACCTCCGACAGTAAATTTGGATTTCTATTATTGGGCAGTAATTACAGAAATGTTTAAAGTCCATAACAGAGAGTAAATATAACATAATTTACAAAATAGTTGCAAAGTCCAGATAACAAATTTAGGAAATTGATGCTTCTCAATTTTAAGAATTATGTTTCATTAAGTTCTCAATATTTTTTTCCAGTTTCTATACTATAGTTCAGTGGATAGGGTGGATGGGATGTCTGGAATAACTTTTAGTTTTGGGCTGATGATACCATTCCATTGAACAGAATGGGCTCTTTTTCCTATGCAGGTACAATTCAGTGTGGCACTTAGTAGTGAAGCTATTATAAGCACTTTGTAAAAACCTTGATTTGCTGAAATATGCTGCAAACCTTCCTCAGGACCAAGATTTCCCAAAAGCTCAGCAAAGGCAGAATTCACTATCCATGGTTCAGAAAAATGATAAGCTGTAAAGGTCACGACTTAGACACTCAGTTAGATCCCATATCACAATTATCTTCCTTGAGAATTCTCTTGGACCTTGACAAATCTGATTTTCCTATTCAGAATCCCAACCTTGATACAAATAGAGTAATAAAATAAAAGGAAAGAAAGAAGGAAGAAAGAAAATGAAGGAAGAAAGAAAAAAGAAAGAAAGGGGAGGAAGAAAGGAAGAGAAAGAAGAAAAGGGAGGGAAGGAGGGAAGGAAGGAATTGGCATATGATTGCAATGGAGCCTGTCTAGCTGGATGAAGGAGGGAAAGGTCTGCAGAGACCTGTGTGAGGGAGAAAGGCTTGCATGAACCTGGTGAGAGAGTGAAGGGCCTGCAGAAACCCAATGAAGGGAACAACAGAGGGAAGATAGATGGGAGGAGCCTTGCAGCATCCCTGCAGTCAGTCATAATGGCAAACTAGCATGATGATTCTGGCTGCAACTTTGGAATGGGTCATAAGTGTTAGGGATAACATTGTTTACCCTAACTGGTTTAGGTAAAATAATAAATATGTAATCATAGTTTATAAGTTAAAGTGTCTGCAACTTTAAATATAGGAATGTAATTAAGGGAGTGGTTGTGAAAGCACTTTAAAAGAAGCAAGACGACAGCTTGCTCTCTCTGGCTTTGATGATCCCATGGACTCAAGACTGCATTACTCGAACGGGAGAGAGACAAAGGACTGATTTGTAAGTGAACTGACATAGGATATTCTGCACGGACTTTGCTAACTGAATATCCTTGAATGGACTGACTAAATGATACATGACTAATGGACTGTTATTTTGACTATGCTATGAACTCATAATGGATTAAACTATATTTTTGATAGCACAAGCGTATCTGTTATTTTTACTGTATGATAACAAAACATACAAGCTTATCTCACTCATTTATCTGTGTGCCTATCTGACTAACGCTGCACATTCTGTTTAGCTTGTCTCCTTAACCCTGGTTGGGGAACCCAGGCTTAACAATAAGTAGCTTTTGGGGGGATCCACAGTAACTTCAAGCAACTGTTAAGTGACCAGTTGTTAAATGAGGACTACTTGTAATAACATTACTATTAGTTTCTTCTGAATACTCTACATCTATTTGACCAGATAAAATTATGTTCTTTGTGTGATTTCCTGAAATAGCAATAGCACTTAGACTTTTATACCACTGCACAGAGCTTTACAGCCCTCTCAAAGCAGTTTACAGAGTCAGCATACTGCCCCCAGCAATTTGGGTCCTCATTTTACTCACCTTGGAAGGATGGAAGGCTGAGTCAACCTTGAGCCTGGTGAGATTGGAACTGCCAAATTGCCGGCAGTCAGCAGAAGTAGCCTGCCATACTACACTCTAACCACTGCAGCCCTGTGGCATGTCAAGCCCAGGTTGACATCCCTTCTATTATCACAAGAAATGCAAAACACCTTAAAAGTTCACAATATCCATCTTGATGACAATTTCAGTATCCTGAATGTCCACCAGTATAATAATTTGCAGATCACTTTTTATGGAATATAATAACATCACCCTTTTTTTAATAACTGCCCCAATTGCAGTTTGCAGACATAAAACCTAAAATAATAATACTCCAAATTTGCTTTCAAAGTCTTTAAATGCTGAAATTTTATTGCAAGGATGTTTAAGAGAAGAAGAAATTTGTACAGCTGGCAAATGTGATTCTACTATCAGTGGGGCTTCGTTATATCTGCAACCCCTTATGTTTTTCCCATAGTAACTGTTATTTTTACAGAGATAATCACTGCTAAATAAATTCCCAGGACTTCTGCTTTGGGTCCCATAGAAGTAGTGTATTTTCCCACTGGCTAGGCTTAACTGGTGGAAGGTGAGTTAGTATATTGTACAAACATGAACATTCAGTCTACAATGGGGCAGGAATGGCTAAGTTTTAACCCCATACAGATTCAGAGTTGATCAAATTTAAACTGCCATCTTCAGGTCAAATTGTTATGCAAACTGAATGAAAGACATAAAGTTAAGCTACAGAATGCTGCATCCCTAGCCAGTGTTGGCTTACCACAAATTTCTATGTAATTTTTCTCGTAAATCATTTTTTAAAAGAACAACCAATATAGCTGCTACCAAAGAAGCTAAGATCCCAGTGAAAATGTTTCTTCTCAGTGTGACTAGTGCAGCTTTACACTGAAATGTTCATCTGCCAGTAATTCTCTAGAACAGTGTTTCTCAATCTTGGCGGCTTGAAGAGGTGTGGACTTCTAACTCCCAGAATTCTCCATTCTGGCTGCCATCTTCAAGCTGCCAAAGTTGAGAATCACTGCATTAGAAAATCAGGACTGGCAGTACATTAGGACATCCTGGTTGACCCACTGGGCTCAATAGAACCTATTTCCAGAAGGTTGATGTGGAATTCTAACTTGATAACTCACAATCAAATTATAATGATTGATCTTGTCACTGTTCTGAGTGGACTTGAAATCTGTGAGGAGGGACAGGCAGCATCTTGCTAGCACGAATTGCAAAAAGCCTCAGTAACTCGGTGACTTGAACTTCATGCTGGAACCGGAAGGAATCTTCTGCTGTTATGATTCATGCTAAACTACAAAGGGTTTGCAACAGCAGCCACCCACCACTGAATGGATGCCAACAGCTGACAGAAGAAGCAGTTGTGTTGCAAGGCTATTTGATTGCTCAGACCACTGGCACTTCCTTTGGTGTTTGACTGAGATTCAGAGAGGCTTGGCTTTGAGTATGCTTTACTTTTTCTTTTGCACATTTGAATCCTGAAAAGTTTGATTCAGAATTTTTTGTTTCCTGTTCAGTTTTTTTCTTGATGATTAGGCTGTACCAGCTGTTTTGCTGATGAAGATGTCCTCAATTAATTCTAGGCTGTCTGGTTTTCCAGGAAGTCTCGTTTTACTCCTCTGGACCTTCCCCCACGCCAACTTCTCTTGTCATTCCTGACTGAAATTTATCAGAGCCACCACAGGCAGGAAATTTGCTTCTTTACAAAAACACACTCCACTGCTTCTTCTTTTTATTGTTTTTGTTAGGTCCTGGGCATGGGCGCAAGGCATGGAGACGAGACATTGAATGGTGACTTCAACTCTTTATTGTGAAATAAGAACAGAGCAAATACTTGGGCAGCAGCAGCTCTTTTATAGAGCTGGCTGCTGTCAAAACAACCAATGATTTGAGTTTACCGCTTTCACAAGTGTCCAATTAGAGGGGCCCGTTAACAGCCAATCAGACTGGCCAGAAACGACCAATCATGACTCGCTATTTGGGGGTCAATGAGAAGTGCAGGATTACGAGCCTGCTGCAAAGTAAAGCTATTTAAGGTTGTTACTGCTGCGTTGGCTTAGTCCATAACACTCCTCCCCCCTAGGTTCCGTCTGAGGGGTGGGGTGACAGATTCTCATAAATAGGCAGGTCGCTTCACCTGTCTGCTTGACCTGCGCTGTTCCACCGGTTTCTGTCCTGGGTCTGGTTCCAGTGGGCTGCTAGCTGAGCTGGATGGTGAAAACGGTCCTGCTGTTCCATCTAGTGGCTCTGGGCTGTTCTCTCTGCTTCCGCCAGTGCTGTCTTCCGGGTTTCCTGGATCTGTTCCCATCGCAGTGCTGTCACGCGGCAAGGCCACTCCCTGGCTCAGTTCTTCTTCTGGCAGTGAGTATTCCCTGGTTGGTTGTGTAGACTGCTGGGTTTCAATTGTTAAGTCATCTCTTATTTCTTTTTCGGCCTCCTCAATGTTCCTCCCCCCCCCCAGTTAGAGATTCAGGGGCTGAGCTAGGACTAGGTGCTGGTCTGGAATGGAGTTGGTCGATGTGGCGCTTCCACATCTTACCATCTGCAGTTTGTAGGCGATAAGATCGGGGTCCCGTAAGTTGCGTTATGGTAGCGGGAACCCACAATGGGTCACCCGAGAAGTTTTTTGCAAACACGGGGTCACCTTCCTGGAATGCCCGACACTTGCTGCTGGATCCTGGGGGTTGTTCAGGTGTGTAATTTGGGTGGAGGCGATCGAGATGCGAGCGAGGTTTCCGGCCCATCAGGAGTTCAGCTGCGTTTCTGTTTGTGGTGCTGCTTGGGGTTATGTGTTGGAGGAGAAGCATCCGGGTTATTTTGTCATCAATATCACCATGGTCCATTTTGTGTAAAGTCTTTTTTACAAATTGAACCATTCGCTCAGCTCTACCATTGGCTGCAGGGTGAGCTGGCGATGTTAAGGCTTGGCGGATGCCCCGGTCTGCCAGGTACTGTTCGAATGCCAGGTCAGTGAATTGGGGGCCATTATCGGAAACCAAGACATCCAGCAATCCGTGGGTAGCGAATAGCTTATTCAGTTTTTTAGTGACCGCCTCTGTGGTGGTGCTTTTCATCTTGTGGAGCTAGAGCCAGTTAGAATAGGCATCCATTGTTAGGAGAAAAGTGTGTCCTCTTGTGGGTCCCACAAAATTGATGTGGATACGGGACCAAGGACCTTGAGGCATTTCCCACTTAGTTGTGGAATTTTTGGAGGAGTAGAGCTGAGTCTCCTGGCATTTGCTGCACTTTGCTGCACAGGTCTCTATCTGTTTGTCTAACCCAGGCCACCATGTGTAACTCCTGGCCAATGCCTTCATCTGCACGATGCCTGGATGTCCATCGTGCAACATTTTTAATACCTTATGTTGCAATTTATCCGGGATTACAACTCTGTCTCCCCACAAGACGCAGCCCTTTTGGGAGAATAGTTCTGTTTGTTGATCTCTGAATGGCTTGAAAGTGTCATTGGATGCGCTGACCGGCCAACCCCGTTCCACCCAGATGAGGATTCATGCCAAAACAGGGTCCTTTTTTGTTTCTGAGGTGATGTCTCGAGCAGTCAGCAGCGGCGATTTAAGGGTTTCGATTTGCAATACGGCTAAGGTTGGAGCTGGGTCCTCTTGGATGTCTGGTAGTGGAGAGCGGCTCAAAGCGTCAGCGTGGGGAATGGCTTTCCCTGGGTGGTGTTGCAATCAGTAATCATAGGTGGCTAAAAATTCCGACCAACGTGTCATTCTTGGTGATAAGATATGGGGAGTTGGTTTGTTTCCCACCAAAATACCAAGTAGCAGCTTGTGGTCTGTAATTATGGCAAAGGGTCTCCTATACACATATTAATGGAACCGTTTAATTGCAGATACAATAGCGAGAGCTTCTTTATCAAGTTGACTATAGTTCCTTTCAGTCTTAGACAAGGTTCTTGAAAAGAACGCAATAGGTGCCTCATTCCCATTTGGTCGGACATGGCTTAAAATGGCTCCCACTCCGAATGGTGAGGCGTCACAGGTAACCGTTAAAGGTAGAGTCTCGATGTATTGCATTAATACAGCATCGGAGGTTAAGAGGTCTTTTACTTGTTAGAATGCCCGTTCTTCATGCCGTCCCCAGACCCAGGAAGCCTTTTTGTCGAGAAGTCTATGTAGGGGCTCGGCTACGGTCACCTTCTGGGGCAAGAAGATGTTATAAAAGTTAATGAGTCCCAGGAAGACTTGGAGGTCTGTCTTATTCCTAGGTCTTGGGGTGTTTTTGATTGCGGTTAGTTTTTTTTTTGGTGGGGTGGATTCCCTGTCTGTTGAGAAGGTATCCCAGGGACTCCACTCACTCCGTACAAAGTTGCCACTTGTCCCTTTTTACTTTCAGGCCAGCGTCTTTAAATTTCTGAAGAACCTTTCTGAGTCATTGTACTAATAACTCTTTAGTGGGGGCAGCTATTAAGATGTCGTCAAAATAAGGCACGACTCCCTTTATGCCTTGTAATAGTCTCTCCATCAAACTTTGGAAAATGCCAGGTGCCACGCTTACTCCGAATTGGAGTCTATTGCACTTGAAGGTGCCTCTATGTGTAACTATTGTCTGGGCTTCTGCAGTTGTCGCGTCTACAGGTAGTTGCTGGTACACCTGAGCTAAGTCCAATTTCGCAAATATTTTTCCACCACCCAGGGAGTGAAGAAGGTGTTGGACCACCGGTACTGGGTAAGCGCTCTGTTGAAGAGCATGATTTAGGGTGGCCCAGTAATCCCCACAAATTCTTAATGAGCCATCTGGCTTCATGGGTGTTACTATTGGAGTTTCCCAGCGGGCATGGTCAATCAGTTCCAACACGCCCTGGGCTATCAGTTTATCTAGCTGCTCATTGATCTTCGGCTTGAGGGCAAAAGGCACCCGACGAAGCTTAAGCCTAATGGGAGCTACATCGGGGCTGAGATTAAACGATATAGGGGTCCCCTTGTACTTGCCTAATGTTCCTGTGAACACGTCCTGGAATTCCTGGATGAGGCCCTCTTCCCAGTCGTCGCTTCTGGTTTGGTGTATGCCGGCTAGTTCAATCCCGAGTGGAGCGAACCACTGTAACCCCAACAAACTGGGCCGGTCACGATCGACGACAGTCAGGGGAAGCGTCGCGGTGCGGTCCTTGAAGGATACTTGGACGTGGCTGGAACCGACAACTGGAATACTGTTTCCCTGGTAGTCTTTTAGGATGATTCGTTGAGTGCTGAGGTCCTGGCCGCAGATGGCAGGGATCATCTGTTTGAGGGTTTTCCAGGATATCATCGATAGGGATGACCCCGAATTGACTTCCATCACGCACGGTCGATTCTCAATAGTAACCCTTTCGCGGATCTTTCTTGCATCTAACGATGAAGCGTGGCCGATAATAATGGTTTGGTGTACCTCTTCTCATCTCGTTGAAGAGGCAGGTGCTCGATTTCTGTAGTAGTAGTGGTTGTTCCATTGGTGGTTCAGGCGGTCCCGATTCCCAGGTGGTTTGCCTGTCTCCTGACGGAGGTTGTTCTCCCTTTGGCTGGGACTGGACTCTTGCTTGCTTCTGCAGACCTTCGCGATGTGGCCTCTTTTCCCGCAGGTATGGCAGAGTGCGTCAAGGAATTTGCAGTCCGATCACGGGTGGTTTGCCCCGCAACCAGCACATTGGCGCAGAAGTCTCTGGTTCCTTTGTTCTTGTTCCGAGCGGAGCCGGTTGACCTCTTCCTCACTGTCTGAGGATGACTTGAGGTCTTCGTGGTGGGCGGTAATAGCATGCTTCTCAGCGGCAAGCGGGCTATCATTTGTGAGTTGGTGAAGCGGTGCGTTCGCTCGACGCATTCGAGCGGCTGACTTCTTGGTTGCTTCTGCGGTAGTAGCAACGGTGATGACATCTGCGAGGCTGATGTCTCCTTTCGCCATGAGTTTACTCTGCACTGTGGGTGCATCTAATTCCAGAACTATGTGGTCTCTCAGGGCTTCCTCGAGGTTTGCAAAACCACAAAGGACTCCTAGGTTCCGGAGGTCGGCTACAAAGTCCCCAATGTTCTCGTTCTTCCATTGGTCCCTCTGGTAAAACTCATTTCTTCGTATCAGTGTAGGTACGGTGGGTGCGTAATGGGCCCAGAGGATCGGCGCGAGGTTATCCCAATCCATGGTCTTCACTTCCGCCAGTTTGGCAAGTGCTTTAGCCATTTTGAAAACGGCAGGGCTGCAGTGAGTCAGGAACACCGCTCGTTCCTTGCCAGGCGTAGCATCTTTTAAATTGTTGGTCTGTAGGAACATCTGGAAACGATCTATATACGAGTCCCAGTCTTCATTTGCTGGGTCAAACGGAACGGCTGGTATGGCGCCACTGGTCATTTTGCCGTTTGTTGCGTGCGCTCTTCAGCCACGTGCTCTGTCTTGTTCGATGAGTACTTAGTCAGCTCTATCGTCTCCGCATCCCATCCTCATCGCCAATGTTAAGTCCTGAGCATGGGCGCAAGGAACGGAGACGAGACATCGAACGGTGACTTCAACTCTTTATTGTGAAATAAGAACAGAGCAAATACTTGGGCAGCAGCAGCTCTTTTATAGAGCTGGCTGCTGTCAAAACAACCAATGATTTGAGTTTACCGCTCTTACAAGTGTCCAATCAGAGAGGCCCGTTAACAGCCAATCAGACTGGCCAGAAACGACCAATCACGACTCGCTATTCGCGGGCCAATGAGAAGTGCAGGATTACGAGCCTGCTGCAAAGTAAAGCTATTTAAGGTTGTTACTGCTGCATTGGCTTAGTCCATAACAGTTTTAATATTTTTCCATGGTGGGACCAAGACAAGAACACAAACCTGCTTCCTTTTTAGAGAGCTTTATTAAGCTCTCAAATGCTGATGTCAGTAAATTCTTCCTTGCTATTACTGCTTTGTATCTTTTTAATCCATTTCCTTCACATGGGATTCTTTGCCTGGAATCATCATGGATTGATGATTTTCCCTCAATCCCTTTCTTCAATTTTTTTTCAAAGCAATTGTTTATAACAGTCTCTCCAGACTGGCAAGCCTATTTTTTATGCTTTTTCAAGTTTAAAGACAGCTTGATTAGTTCCAGATACACTGGGAAATGGGGATTAAAACTGTAAAAATACATCTATGAGAGACAGAAAACTGAAATGTGATGCAGATAGATTCCAAGCTTTCAGGACTTTCGAAAAAAAAACCCTAAACAACCATGCCCCATTGGGTCATTGTTTCATTTTTTTTTTTTCTAAACAGAGAAACAGAATGACTCAATGTGGGCAGAAGAACAGTGGGAGCAGGAGTGACTTTAACTTCCTGCCAGTTTCCTCATTGAGTTTCCCTGTGGGAATCAGCATCCGAAAGCCTTCCTTCCTCCCTCCCTCCCTCTTTCCTTTCTCTCCCCTTTCCTTCCCTGTGACCATCCCAAAATCACCTAGCTGGCTTTGTGCCTGTAGTAGAACTAGAGCTCATAGTCTCCCTTGCATCTTAACCGTGACATCAAACGGGATCTCATTAAATAAGTTGCCTAATTAAAAAATAAGTTCTACAGTCTGGCAATAATCTGTGGCACATTTAATCTATCAAGACTTGTTCTTGAAGATTCCATGCAAACGTCTGATAATCATTATGCTTTTCAGGGACTTGCAAACCAGTCTTCTTTAAGATCTGTTCTAGAACTTGCCCAATGTCAATGTCAAACTAATAGTGTATACTGCTCGGCCTACTATACAGGTACATAGTTTTCCCGATCATTTCCTTTCCTTGTTTGAAGGTAAGGAAAACATTTCTCTCCTCCATTCGTCTAGTATATCATCAGGATTTCTCAAAAATACTGCAGAAAGACTTGACCACCTTATAGTGATGGAGCAGGTATATTAGAAAGGAAGTCTTCCATTATCTTTTAGGAGAACTGGTCACCTGGATAGACAATACATAGAGTTTTCTGACCCTTGAGAGAACCCATTGATACTGTGTTTAGCCCTTTCATATCTGAAAAATGTTCCTGCAAACTTTTTAATTATCTTCTTTATCGGGACTACCCTTTCTTGGCTTTATCTTTTTAAGATTGCATTCTGACATGTCTCCTACCTTTATCAGTTAATCGCCAGGCTTTGCCTTATTTGCTGTCATGTGCCTGATTCAGCGTGGACTAGTGACACAACGGCAGAACAAAAGCAAGACAACATTATCTTGGAAGGAAGATAGTGCTTTCCATCCCACGCGATACAACAGGATTCTGGAGTTTGTGTAGCAAAACTAGCCATTCTGAATACAGCAATCGTTTGCTGAAATCCCCTAAGTTTTTTACGTGGGGTTATTCTAAATAGTCCATGAATGTTCTGTTTGGATTGAAAGGGTAATAAACTGCTCTTCAACACGTACTAGATTTGCAATAAATAAATAAATCTAATCCTGGAGATCAAATTTTTAAAATGAAAAACAAGACCCCCTTCCAATAATGCTAAAGACACCTCTTAAATATGGAATGCCTTATTGGAGGGGGTGGGGAAGGTTAAGGGAATCTAAATGAGAATCCTGGCTCGCCTAGTTTTTACAGGGCTTCGATACCAAGAAGTGGGGTGGGTTGTGGGAATTCCAATCAATCCAGTTGTGTGATTTGGTGATGGCAGTTGTAGACCTTATTGTTGCCAAGCTGCAAACAGTTAGTCCTGAACTACAAATGAAACAGCCTTATGGACAGGCATTTGGATACTCCTCCTTCATCACACAGTTGGTATCCAGGAAAGGAAGTCATGGGAGAGATATCAATTAAAAGGGGTGGGGGGGCTTTCTGGTTGCTTCTGGCTATACGTGAATTACATGAATAACTTTTCTAATTGGGAAGATTACTAGAGGAAATGGTCAGTTGTTCCTTTGGTTCACCTTTAGTTCCTTAAGGTAGAAATGTGCAACCTTTGCCAGACTCAGGAAACATTAAAGAGAATATTTGCAGCTCCGGTTTGAAATGAGAGGTCCTTGGTGTTCTCTGAGTTTGGTTAGTTTGTTGCAGATGTATCATTACCCAAACTAGGTAACATCTTGAAGATATTTGAGTAATGAAATGTCTGCAAGAAAACCACCAACCTCAGAGAGCACCAAGGACCCTCAGGAAAACGTCACTCCAAAACGAGCGGATGGAGCTAAGCCAGAGACTACATCTTGATTTCATTGCTTTCTATTTAATGAAATTGGATTATCATTGATAAGGTTGGATCCCAGTCATAATTTTATATTCCCTCACGACATTAAACATTTATAATTTGTTATCAATTTTTATTGTCAAGAATTTTGAGAGATCTGGGCCTTAGTGCTTCTTTGTTTTAAAACTATTTAAAACTACCAAGGCAGTTTTCCCTGGGACATTCCTCCTGCTAGTTATCTCACTCAATAGGACATAATCTAAGGAAGTGAGAGGTGGAAGAAATGTAATACATTTCAAATTGTATTCTGACATTTCAGAACTATAATATTTATGACATTTTGGAATGATAACAAGGATGTTTGGCTCGCACAATAGAGTTTCATCTCTGAGACTGAAGAGACTAGTTTAATGGTTTCCTTCTATTGTCTTATCTTTTGCTATCTTCTTTAACATTAATGGTATTTGTTTGGAATTTTATTGGCTGTGCCTTGTTTTTTTTTCTTTTTGTTCTTCCCAGAGAACAATAAAATGAATACTGCTTAGCCAATGGGTTTGGAAAGTACACATGGAAATCTTTAGGATTGCAAAATAACTCCAAAGGATATTAGTGTGTGAGTTGCTCTTAGCATAGCAAATATTTGGTTAGAAACCAAATAGTTGTGATTAAGCCAACTGAGATTCCATCAGGGTAGAAATGCACATAGATTTATCTTGGTTTCATTATAAGGCATCAGCCAGATAAAGGAACACCCCTTTAGCACAATCCAGTTCTCCAGAGTCCTTAGGTGTCCTCTAAAGTGAGAAAAAAAAGGAAAAAAATCTTTTGTTGCAGGCATTCTGAAATGCAAGATGCTAGAAAACATATATTTATCAAAAAGAACAGCAGGGAAAGTCTGAGAATGAAACAAGTACAAGGCCCAAGCAAGAGTTGCCAGATACTCCAGAGTTTTAATTCTTGCAGTATTTCTGCTAACTTTTCTCCTGAAGCACGTCCAATTTTAAAATTTAGTTTGGCTTGAAGAAAAAGAGGGAAAGAAAAATTCCAAAGAAAGCTGACATAAGTGAGGGCATTCAGTCTACCTGGTTTAACTTTTCTCTTTTTTGTTCTAAAAATCTGTTTTCTTTCTTTGGCTTCATATGTAATTGTAAAAATATAAAAGCTTAGATCAAATTTTACCATCTCTGCATAAGAGTTGGGGAAGTTTGATTTAATGTAGGACTGAAGTTCTGTTGTACCCAGACAGCAAGCTGATGGGGACACGTTAACCAGAAGGTGATGGAAATTGTAGTCCAGTTCATCTGAGGAGTGCCAAATTGAACAAGGCTAATATAAACCAACAGATTGGATTTATGTTTTTAAAATATTAATATGCCACCTGCCACGCTGTGCATCTTTGGTAATATCAAAGTGTAGTACAATATGAGTGCATTTTAATCCCCAATCAATCTTCGAAGACTTTATCATGAAGAAGCATTAAATTCAGAGTTGCTCCCACCCATAAATCTTGCTGTTAAACATTCAGCAATACAGTTAATCCATTGGGGATTATGAAATTTCTGCATTTTAGTGGCTGACTTGGTTCTTTAAAAGCTTTGTCCATAAAACTCAGAGGTCCTGTGAGAAACACAAAAGCACACCATTACTTTCTTTTTTTTGAACAAGCTCCAGAATTTGCGTTAGATGGTTGGGGCAGAAGCCTTACTGAAAAAGGAGAAGAGGATAAAACAAAGAAGTTGACAAGAAAAAAACATACCTTGCTTTAAATTATAGCTAATTTTCATTAATAAATTTGATGCAACTGGTATGATAACCTTCCATGTATGGAAAATATTTCCCCAACAATCATACTGAAAATTACATTTTGCAGGACTCTCAAAGCTTTTGGAAGATATTGGTTGTGTATCCCTGATATAAAGTATGTCTTCAGGCTCATAGTAGCATGAGTGCAGAAACTATGTTACCTTCCTCTGACAGATGTCTGTCATTTTTCCCTGAGTATCATTATGTTTCTCTTTTTCAAGGTAATTGATATCAAAGCACAGCAGAAATGCTTGACATCCATGAATCATCCTGCAAGATCATAGACAGTATTCTGACTATCCTTGGGCTCTTTTTAAATAAATCCCATAGTTTTCCAACCATCATCCATATTCTTAATTTTGAGTAACATATTCTTAAATTTTGTCACATTTCCTTCTTAAGATTTTCCTTTTTCATTTCTTTCAGTGTTAGTACCCTAAAATGCCATAATTATTCCAACTCAGTTGGCTTAACATTTGCAATTAATACCTGGAGAAGTGATGGGACACACAAAAGAGAAATCAAATTCAAACCACTTCTGATTCAAATCCAACAAGGCCAGTTAGAATAAGAGCTGAAGCCATTTTCAAATAATAAGAACTGAAGAGTCCAAATAAAAATTAATTCCTGATTTTGTTTTACTAGAATGTGAGTGCCATCAACAGAGCCAAGTACAAGAGTGGCTTAGATGAGTAGACTTCACTATGAAAGAAGAACATATATTGAAGCCAAAAAACTAATTGGTTTCAGAACCAAGTTTACAAATGTTACTTCATTTCTAGCTTGTACCCAAAATTTGTGTAAAGGGCTTTTTAATTGTTGGACAACTGATAGTTAAAGACCTTCCTGATCCCCTGCAGACCACCATTTATCATTAAGATTTTACTTTGCCAGCCCCTAACTTTATTTAGG